>VDFB02017670.1:0-114663 GCA_007258455.2 Sequoia sempervirens
CATATGAATAAAATATATCTAAGAATAATGCTAACATTATGCTCAAGAAATGACATCACACAAAGTAGGGATGTCACATAAAGATGAGAAAAACCACATGAAAATACACACAAATGGATCCAAAAATTTAGAGTTAGTATGTATATAAAGGAGCAATCATAATTGTTAGTAGGAGGAAGGGAATGAATCCCCATCATTTCCTAAGCCTATGGAACTATTAGTACAAAGGAGGAATGTTACATGAAAACAAATAAAAAATTGGGTCAACATGGAAGAGACCTAAATGTCATGACACTTTGCATCATCATCCTATATTTATGTAAATAGGTAAATATAAAAGAATTGCACAACATTATTATCCCCTATATTGATGTACCTACAAGGGTAACTTGGGTCTTCCAAGAGGAACTAATAAACAAATAGAAAAAAATGACAAGGATTACGAAACAAACACACTTATACACATGATATGAAGGTACAATTATAAAGGTTTTCATCTATCGGATAATATTCCTATTAATATTGGTTATAGAGTGAAGAAGGAAACATCGATTGAGAAAAAAAACAATTAGATTTGTATTAGGATCCCTCCTATAGTTAGACACAAGGCATCAACTATAATAATATATTCCTGTTAAGGAATGAGGTGAGGGTCAATAATCTTGTGAAGATTGATGATAATGATGGAATATCCATGAAGGAATAAAAAATGTGGCCCTCAAGGGAGGATATGTTTGAGTCATTATCAAGATATGCCACAAACTACAACTTCTCATTGTGAGAAACATGAATGTGAGAAGGAACAACTTTAGGTGGAAGAGGAGCTTCCACTTCTAAAGAAAATGATACAAAAAGGTGTAGATATGGGGGTAAAGATAGGTTGAGATTAGGCTTAAAAGATGATGGTGGATGGTAGAATTATATTTTATGCTCAGATGGTAAGTGGGGATATTTGTATCAATAGTGGTGGAGTAGAGCACACTAGAGAAGACCTTATATAAAGTACACTAAAATAGAACTAAATAAGCAAAGGAAGCACTAGAGATAGACCCACTTGGGGACACTAGAAGCTTCCAAAAAAGTTAGTGGATCAAAAGCTGAGGCAAGGAAGAGATGTGGAGCCTCCTAAAACTATGATCTTGTTCTCTTGTGATCTGAAGGATCCCCTACCCAATCACTTGCTAATTGTAATTTATATGAAGCCCAAAGAGGCCCTACAACTAGAGAAGGAGGAGAATCATCATCCTCTAAAGATGAACTATGCTCATCCTCATGATCACTATCATCATCTGAAGTAGAGGAAGAAGACTCCTCATCATGATCTAAAGGATTGCAATCCTCTAAAGAATTGTCATCATGATACAAGGACTCCAAATTGATGGTGGTAGGAGAAGTGTTGAGAGAAGAACTAGAAGGAATCTCCTCAAAACGAACACTCCTCTCAATGAGCAACTCATGAACATGGTAAGATGAAGAAGTTTGTAGCCTTTGAAATAATTTGGATAACTAACAAATAAGCAAGGCTTGCTTTGCAAATTCATTGCCTTATGTTTCTCTGTTCGAATATGGGCCCATGCACTAGATCCAAACACTCAAAAGTGCTTAACTGATGGTTTACGACCAATCCAAGCCTAAAAAGGAGTTACCCCCTTCATAGCTTTGCGAGGAACATGATTCTAGATAACACACACACAATTAATGACTTTTTCCTAGAAAGGTGGTGCGAAAGATGGAGTGAATCATACAACTAGCCATCTCTTTCAAGGACCAATTATTTCATTCTACAACTCCATTATGTTGAGGATTATAGGGGACTATATGCTGCAAATCAATGCCCTCTAAAGCACAATACTGCACAAACCTATGGTTGACATATTCCCCCCATTATCTCTACACATAAATTTGATAGATTTTCCAGTTTGTTTGTCTACAAAAGCCTTATACTCCAAGAATGAATTGAAGACTTCAAACTTCTGTTTGAAAAATTACATAATGGTGTACCTAGAAAAGTCATGAATAAATATCAGGCTCTATTGACAAATGGTTTTGGAAATGACCCTACCAAATCACTATGTACCAACTCCAAAAGATGTGAGGCTCTCCAAGATTCACCTTTTTCAAAATTCTCTTCCTGATGCTTGCCAAGAATGCAACCATAAAAAACACCTTTAGAAAAGTAAACTATAGGCAGTCATGTAACCATGTCCTATTGGTTGAACTGCTGCAAGTAGTGGTAGTTCAAGTGGCCAAATCATTGATGCCACAAATTACTCACATCAATATAATGAGTGAGTAGAACAGTCGAAGGTGGAACAAAAATAAAGTGAGAGAATAAATAAAGCTGAGATTGATGATCTAATCTCTCAACTACAACTGTAGAATAATTGTGCATCTCATGAATCACCATTGAATCAAGAGTAAACTCAACTCACTTACCTATACCTATGTGAGTGATTTGATAGATCGATAGGATATTAGTTGATAATGAGGACACACAAAGAACATCCCAAAATGTGCCATCCCCCATATTAACAGACCCTCTCCCACACACCTCAATTGGAGTGTCGTCACCCATCAAAATGGAAGGCATAGAACATGGCTCCAAAGATTCAAGTTCTTCAGTTGAAGCCATGTGGGGTGAAGTACATGAATCAAGAACCCATGTGGATGGTGGATAAACAATTGCAACAAGGTCCTTGACCTTTCCTTTCCCCTTGTTGTTGTTTTTGGCCTTGTGAGAACCCTCTTCCAAACTCTATTTGATAGAATTACGAACATTGAGATTATTCTTCTCAAGAATGTGTGTCAAGTGATCAGATTGTTTCTTTAAACATTTGTGCTCGTCATGACTAGGTTTCTTACAATAAGCACATTTGACCCTCTCTTTTTTAGGCTTATCACCTTTTGAAGATGAGGTCTCATTTGTTGCTTTTGGAGTAGCCAATTTTTTATTCTTCTTCTCTTTTCTATTCTTTTGTTTCTTATCCTTCTTACTACTTTGTCCTCTTTGTTCATTTGTGCCAAGGTTTGTAGCCAAGGCATGTGACTTAGAAGACTTAAGAGTTACCATCTGAATTAGCTTATGTTGCTCTTGTGTGAGAGAAGTAGCAAAATAATCCAAAGATGGAATTTTGAATTAAGACCCAAGTGCATCCTTAGTATCATATAAGGTAAAAACAAATATTGAATATTCAAAACTTAGCTTTGAGAGAATACTTAGAATCAATTGTTCATCTTTCTTAGTAATTCCACATTGTTGTAGTTGTAGCCTTAGTGATTTCAATTTGGTGAAAAAATATTGAATTGTGTTGAAGTTGCTTGGACTTAAATTGATTAGTTCAAACACAATGCTCCATATGCTTGATCACATTTGTTAAACCAATCATGCTTTTCTTCATCTTTAGCTAGTTTAGTTTCTAGTCCCATTGTTATTCTATGCAAACCAAGACCTCTTGATTGAATATTCATTTGTGATTTCCACTCAAAATAGTTGTATGTAGTTAGAGTAAGAACTGTTGTTAAGCTCATGATGAAGAAATGCAAAAGTAAATATAGAAAGAAAGTGAACACAAGAATGCCAAGAATACCCCCACCCTTTTCACTAGTATCAAAGATCACCCCCCCAAATATCATAAGGTTGGAACTTTATAGTTCAGTGCATTTGCAAAGCCTTTTACAAAGTACAATGCATAATAGGCTCAAAATAGCCAAAATTACAAATTCTAATAAAAAATGAACTTGAGACAAAATCTAGAAAAACTAGCCTTATATCTTTGTATCTCTCTTTAATACCTTTCCAACGCCTATTTGTTTCCAAAATTGGAGCACCAGGGCGAAAGTTATGGCCTATAGAAGAAATTAGAAAAAAATAGCTTCAACATGAAATATTTGGTACAAAATGGCAAAAAATATTTTCAATACATTTGTGGATGGAAATTTCTCATCTCTAGCTTTTTGATGATATCTTTTTTTTGAAAAATGGATGTACCATGGTGAAAAGTTATGCAAAATTGAAAAAAAGTCCAATTTGGCCTATAGGGTAGCCCTAGTGGCCTCTTGGTGGCACACTAGAAATGTGTTGGTGGTTTTGGATGCTTAGGCGACACTGTGGCAGAGGAATGAGTGGCGCTACAAAAAAAATCTTGATGGTTGTGTTTCAGAGGTTTATAGACCGCCTGCCTGCTACAGGTGGCTAGCGGCTTAGGTCGTAGGCTGCAGCCTATAAAGGCTGCTAAGCACTTAATTTTTTTAATTTTATTTTGAAAAATTAAAAAAAATACTCGAGGATTACCTGCAGCGCTGGGGGGTAGTATGACCCTCCTGGAAATTTTTTTTTGCCTCAAAAATAACTTTTTGCCAAAAATAGGCAAATTTATGTGTATAAGAGTGAATTTGCACCCCATGTACAAATCCTCTTTTTCCCTTTACCCACCTTAGAAAACCAAGATTAGAGGCTTAATTCCACCTAAGGCCATTGCGTGCATCTCACTTGGCACCCTTTTTGAGTGTCGGTGGAGGCATTTCTGTCGGGGACACCTGCGCAATGCGCTTATGTCCCTGGCAGATTCTTGTGGTTGAACCTTCAGAGTCGTTACACTTCTGATTGGAGGTGAAGTTGTAATGCTCCCTTCAACTGACTGACCCGAATATGGCCATTTTTCTCCACTCTTTCTTCAAATTCATCCCTTCAACATTCAATCCAACTCTTTGCCACATCAAGCATCCATTATTGCACTATCACATCCACTTTCAAGCTCTCAAGCACTCACTTTCACTCACTCCAAGCATTCAAGCATTCCATTGCAGCTAAAGCAACACTCCATCACTTTGGTAGAGAAAGTTTGGGACCACACCATTGCAACAGAGGCTCGAGTACTCTCATTTTCTCCCCCAAGTAGCCTTAAGTGCTCTTGGTGGAGGTGGTAAGCTTCCATCTCCTCTCCTCTATCACTTGGTTGAGTAGCATAACACTGTTTTGAAGTGCTTCTTTGCTCTTTACTACTTTATTTCCTTTATCTCATTTCCTTGGCTGTCCGTGGAGGTGGAAACACCTAAATGGGGGTCTGACTGAGGCAGGGCCCTATACAGCCACCCAACATTTTCCCTTTCTTGTTGTGTGTAGGAGTATGTGCTCTTTGAGGGGTCAACTGGCAAACGAATTCATCAGTGAGATCCTCCTCATTTTCTTTACTCTTGCATATTTGCTTTATAATATTAGAGAGTATTTTATTTATTTAATCACATCATTTTGGCCCTTTAGTTAGTCCGCTGGGCCGTTAGCTAGTTTTGTTTGTTTGACCTCGTCCTCACTGTTGTCTGGCCGAACGTACGACAACACACTTTTGAGATGCCAGCGTGTCGCGCTAACGTCCAGAGACCACGCTTCTGTCCTCAGACATAGAGCTTTCTAAGACATAGTGTTAGACCTAGAAACCAGCTTGCCTAACCTCTTACTGTGTTTTGGGTCTATAGAATAACTGAGAGGCCTCACGATCCTCATTATTCTTGCCTCGCATTCCCTTGCAATACACTTAGCTAAGGTAAGTTAGGGCAGCCTATCGCGTCTTGGCCCTCCGTGACCTGGGGTCTTGCACGCGGTGGTCCCCTCTCTTACATTTTTGGTGAACCCAACGTGAACCGTTTTGGTTCCATCCTTGTGATCTTGACAGTTCCTTTCCTCGTACTCTAGGAGTGTTGTAGGTGTGATTGTTGTTAGGTTGTAGCCTTACAACCCAACCTGCGACCCCTAGTTGGCGTAGTTGGAAGGTTCCAAAGGTATTGCACGATGAAACCTTAATTGGGTCACCATCTTATCCATCAACCTTTAGGAACTCTATGAAAGCGTTGTCTAGTGTGCGTAATGAATTCCTTCTTGCACCAACCCATCCCCTATGCATAGCCTGTTGATAGTGGTACTAGTATAAATTTCACTTCACGGGACTTGTAGATGGGATTTAACAAGGAACTGTCTCCTCTTTACATTCCTACACGGATCAACGAAAACATCGTAGTTGGTGTTCTCATTGACCCTACATCACAAGTGAACATAATAACATAGGAGATTATGTTAATACACTTCTTACACAAGGATGGGTATTATGCTCCTATGAGCACCATCCACACACATGACGGGCTTTCCGTACTCCCTTTGGGTAGTATTGTCTTGTCAGTCTTAGTTGGACCTAAGTCCGTGAAAATCCTATTTGATATCATCCCTAGGTCCAAACTCTTTAGGGTAAAATTGGGTATCCCTTGGTTGGTGGCGATGAACGCAATACCCTCTTTTGGGCATAAATATCTAAAATTTATCCACGAAGGCTCTGTGCATGTAATCCACGACATCGGCTATAGAACACCAGTTGCACGTGGCAGCTACTCCTTAGACCACTCCTGGCCTGCACTCGTTGGTCCTCTTCCGCCTAGAAAAAACTTTATGCAACGAACATATCAAAATTATAAGAAGGGGCGTTTAAGGCCGAAAGTGAGATACCCTCCCTCGCCTTATGCTATTTCACATAGGGCCTACTTAAAGGCTGACAACAATGCCGCTAAGGTGTGAAAGAAGGAAGAAGAGAAGCGGTCTCATGATCCTCCTTCTTCCTCTTCCGCTAATCAGTCTGGCACTTCATCTCACTTTGCCGAGGTACCATCAGGTTCTGCTCCTCGTCTATAGGAGAATCCTATAGTTCTCGCTTGGTGAAAGCCTAAGCGCCTTGCTTTTGAACTTCATGTTTTGTCGACAGAACCTAGACCTTTTCGGTACAACAAGAAGGTCTTCTGAGGAGAGTCCTTGTTGTCTTGACCTTCATGACGTCCTATTGCTCATGCTCCTAAGGCAGTGAGTGGAAAGAGGCCCACTGTCGAGGCTCTCAAGTTGACTCCTCCTGTCGCTCCTCAACTTGTTCCTCATGCTCCCGTGCAGGAATCTGTCCCTCCACCAGAAACAACCATGGTGGACATTCCCATGGTTGAGGAGGAACCCTCTTTCCCTTTGCAAATTCTGGCCTCTAACTCCAAGATCCATAGAAACCACCTTGTGTGTGAATGCAAGCGCCGATGAAAGGCCCTCTTGGCTGAGCAGGTTGCCTCGCAAAGAAAGGAGGAAGAAGCGACAACCCATGTTTTAGGTCCTCCTACAACGTCTTCTTCATCTCTTCCTTCTACTTCTCTCTAGTCTGGTTCTATACTACTCCTGACTTTCGTTGTGAGTACAAATGCACCTAACCCTAAACGGGTACAGGTGTTCATTGCTCCTTTAGTGGATCCACCTTTGTTGATCTCCGTTCCAGATATCCAACCTTTTTTGAATCTCATGGACATGGTTAATACCTAAGCTGTGTCTGTTGCGGTTCTTTCCTCTTCCTCCTCCGCACCTCTGGCCTCGTTTGGGGGGAGTTCATCCCCTCCAACAAAACATGAAACAGAGGGTAGTCATTCCAGAAATGAAGGACGTAAGAAAATTCTACCTCACTCGCAAGGTGGCCCCATGTTGACTTGCTTTGTCTTAGTGACAGAACCAGTCCTAGCTTCCCCTTAGTTCATCACCACTCCCAAGTCATTCGGAGAGCCTAGCAGTGAACCTCGGGCACAACCCGTCCCATCCGCTGAGGCTAGACATGGCGCCCCTGTGGGGTGCATGTTTAATTCCATGGATGAGGTTCTAGCCTTGTCGGCGATCTTCGCTAAGGCGATAACCTTAACTCCACAAGAGCTCGGTGGAGAGGACCTCTAGGGCCCCTCTTCCTTGGCCCTTGTTGCTAGAGGATCGGATGCTCCTCCTCTTAACATCCCACCATTGCAGGCTCATCCTCCTTCCCCTTATGAGGACTTAGATTGGGAAGCAAACAACCTCTTGGTTGATCAATTTTAGGAGGAGATCCTTTTCTTGATCTTGTGTGTGTGTGTGTGTGCTTTATGATGTGTTCCCCCATGCTCGTGCTATGTGTTCCTGGATGACCCTCGTCGCCCTTGTTGGTGCTTAGATACAGGCATAATTTTTGTGTCATAAACCTTCTTCTATTTGTATCATCATTCTTCCATGTTTGTGCTTGATTTTTGATAAATTGGGGATGATGCAAAGCGTTGGGAGCATTTACGCTTCCCTTCCATGTTGACCCAATTTTTTTATTTTTACTTTGTTTTCCATGCATTCTTCCTAATTTGGTTGGGGACTGATGATCTTTCACCTTGCATTGCAATTACCTATTATTATGAACTTAGACAGATTTGACCCTGCTAAACCAGATCCCCCTGTGCCCTTTGTTTATATTTTTCTCTTTCTTTTGTTTTCTCTTTTTTTTTATTTTTTTTCTTGAGTTTTCCCTTTCATGTGTGACAACACCCTCTCTTTAACATTCAATTTTTAGAAAATTCATTCGTTGCTAACAAATCTTTTCTCAAAAATCTCCACAAACTTTTCTTTGGAATCGCATTCTCAACTTGGAACCCTAACGAGATGTGTTTCCTTCATCATGGGTTCATAAAGAGAGGACTTGAAGACCTTCCCCGTGCATGGGGGCATATTCTTCCTTTCGAATTCCTTGATGAAGTGAACATCTTTTGAAAGGATTCCTTGATGATGGATCACTTTGAGAAGAGAAGAATATCTGCTTTCGAACTGTGTGTCCCTTGAGTGGGCCCCCCCTCTTCTTCACGGTGGGTTCCCAAGGACCCTTCTTTGAAAGTATTTACCTTGAATGGATTTCTTCATGTCTAGCCTGGGGGCATCCTGACTAGACTTATTCCATTCCCCTCTTCACATCTAGCTTGGGGGCAGCCCGACTAGACCCATTTCATATCTTCGCGTCTAGCTTTGGGGCAGCCTAACTAGACCTTACCTTTCAAACAATGCATCCCTTGAGTGGACCCTTGTCCTTTTGAAGGGTTCCCAAGGGACCCCTTTGAAAGACTTGTGAATCATTGATGGTTTGCATGACTGTCTGCCTACTTTCCTATGTGGCCACTTCTTAACTCTGTGGAGTCCACTTCCTTGGGTGTTCTTCATGCTTGAGTTCATGGAGAATATATTCCCTATAGAACTGAGAGCCTATAGGGCACTTCTTTGGGTGTTCTTCATGCTTGAGTTCATGGAGAATACCTTTCCTATGGGACTGAGAGCCTATAGGGCACTTCCTCTGGGTCTCCCCCATGCTGGAGCTTTTGGGGGATACCTTCCTTGCAGGACTGTGGGACTTAAGTCGCTCACTTCACGGGGCTTCCTTCATGCAAGAGATCTTGGGGGTTGCCTCCTTGTAGGTCTACAAGCCTATAAGACACTTTCCAACTTCATAGTTCTGAGAAGCTATGAATTCCTTTGTTTTTCCTGCAACTTTAGGTATGTTAGACCGAGTACTACTTCCTCAACAGTTCAGGTATACATTTCTAACCCTACTCTTTCTTGATCTACTTTACCGAGCACTCATCAGTATTCATGCTCACTAAAGTGGGGGAAAAATTTATAAGAGTGAATTTGCACCCCATGTGTAAATCCTTTTTTTGCCTTTACCCACCTTAGAAAACCAAGATTAGAGGCTTAATTCCACCTAAGCCCACTGTGTGCATCCCACTTGGCACCTATTTTGAGCGTCGATGGAGGAATTTTTGTTAGGGACACCCGCATGGCTCGCAGACATCCATGCGGCATGCTTACGTCCTTGGTAGATTCCTGCAGCTGAACCTACAGAGGCGTTACACTTCTGATTGGAGGTGAAGTTGTAACGCCCCCTTCAGCTGACCGACTTGAATATGGCCTTTTTTCTCCACTCTTTCTTCAAATTCATCCCTTCAACATTCAATCCAACTCTTCACCATATCAATCATCCATTCTTGCACCATCACATCCACTTTCAAGCTCTCAAGCACTCACTTTCACTCACTCCAAGCATTCAAGCATTCCATTGCAGCCAAAGAAACACTCCATCACTTCGATAAAGCAAGTTTGGGACCACACCATTACAGCAGAGGCTCAATTACTCTCATTTTCTCCCCCAAGCAGCCTTGAGTGCTCTTGGTGGAGGTGGTAAGCATCCCTCTCCTCTCCTCTATCACTTGGTTGAGTAGCATAACACTGTTTTGAAGTGCTTCTTTGCTCTTTACTACTTTATTTCCTTTATCTTGTTTCCTTGGTTGTCTATGGAGGTGGAAACACCTAAACAGGGGTCTAACTGAGGCAGACCCCTATACAACCACCCAACATTTTCCCTTTCTTGTTGTGTGTAGGAGTACGCGCTCTTTGAGGGGTCAGTCGGTGAGATCCTTCTCATTCTATTTACTCTTGCATACTTGCTTTATAATATTAGAGTATTTTATTTATTTAATCACATCATTCTGGCCCTTTAGTTAGTCCGTTGGGCCGTTAGGTAGTTTTGTTGGTTTGACCTCGTCCTCACTGTTGTCTAGTCATACGGACGACAACCCACGTTTGAGACGCCAGTGCACCACACTGATGTCCAGAGACTGCACTTCTGTCCTCAGATAGAGAGCTTTCTGAGATGTAGTGTTAGACCTAGAAACTAGCTCACCTAGCCTCTTATTGTG
This sequence comes from Sequoia sempervirens, assembly GCA_007258455.2. Classification (NCBI taxonomy): domain Eukaryota; kingdom Viridiplantae; phylum Streptophyta; class Pinopsida; order Cupressales; family Cupressaceae; genus Sequoia; species Sequoia sempervirens. Next base: position 10,537 of record VDFB02017670.1, read on the forward strand.
TTTCGGGTCTGTAGAATAACTAAGAGCCCTCACGGTCCTCGTTATTCTCGCCTCACATTCCCTTGCAATACACTTAGCTGAGGTAAGTTAGGGCAGCCTCTCGTGTCTTGGCCCTCTGTGACCTAGGGTCTTGCATGCGGTGGTCCCCCTCTCTTACATTATGTCAAAATTTGTTTCCTCGGCCTCTTGAACACAATGGAAAGGTATGTTTGGACCGAAAATTCTCTTGGAAATACTTGTTCACTAGATCTGAGCTTCAAACCCCCATTTACAACTTTGTTAAATGATCTCTAATTTGGATGAAACGAAATCCAATCTTGACTTTCTTGAGCCTCCTAGACACATTGGAATGGTAAAAATTGCTTCCAATACAACCAGAAATACTGTAATCACCTGGATCTCACAAAATATATATGCAATATGAAGAGGTTATTAGATCTTTGTAAGTTCTTTTTGATTCTCTAGGTCGTTCAAAATGCAAGAGAAGAACATATAGGAATTTACAAGATCTTACAAGAAAACCCAATCTCTCAATTAGGAATATATGAACTTAGATTTCTCAACACAAAAGCTCTGATACCATGTTATAAATCTGAAATAGATTGAATAACTCAAGGAAATTTTAAAGAGAAAATCAAAGTTATATAAACTGGAAAAACATAAGAATGCAAACCAGGACTTCAAGAGATTATGCAATGTCAATATGGAATAATTGCATTAAGAGCTTCCAAGTTGAATGATCAATACAAAATATGCAAGAATAGATCAATCAATATGCAAATACAAGCTACGTAGTGAGTTTATATAGAACTAAGGAGAAGATGGAGGTGGATAACCAAACCACAGATACCTGAAAAGCTTATACTTAGTTGATTCTTAGATTTGGATGAGTCCTTGCAAGAACTCGAGTTGCATCTATAGCTCTAGGAAAACCATCGGAATCCATACCTATAATTTATGTCCGCTTCACTTAGGAATTCTTGCAAATGTTTGAATGGATATGAAACCTCTACAAACTAGATGAAATCACCTCCTCGTAGTGCAAGAAAACTAAGGAACTAGAAAGTACCAACCAAAATAAATTTTGGTTCACATGAAAAGTTTTAAAAATATCTACAGTGTCCTGAAATCTTGCAACTAGTAGCAACCAAAAGCCTTACAAAGATCTAGTTCAAATACAATTCCTCATAAGGATATAATAGCAGGTTAAAAACCTGTAAGACCATAACTTGCTTATTTTTTTCCCAAATCTAGTCAATTTTTAAATAGGGATACCCATTTGGCTTCTTTACAAGATGGAACACTCAAAATTTCCTAACACTCAATCAATTTTGAGGTGTTTGAACTTTGGGAAACTAACTAAAGAAAAGGAAAGGATTATCACAATCAGAAGCATAAAACTATTGATATGGCCTAGATAGGATTTATCAGATCAGTTATAACTAATGGGTCATAAGGTAGGCATAAAATGTCAACATTTTGATTAATTATGTGGTATGTTTGATTGCTAAACATAGTGAACCTAGAAGCCTTAAGTGTCCATTGGGAAACAAAGTCATGGGGACATAAAACAACAACTGAAACAAATCAACCTCTAAGCATCAAACCTAGACATGTGCAACAACACTTGGAGAGAAGAAACATAATTAAATCATGCATTCCCTTAAGGAGAATTCAAAGTGTACAACAATACTTCTTAAAAAATAAATAACAACTAGACTAAAATATACATGGTTGTAACATAACTTTAGAAGCAAGGTTTGAGTTGAATCCCATTAATTGGGATTGGAAGAGCCTCACCATTCACCCTAGAAATATGGAATGTATTGGTTACCTCACAACTAGTAATGAAATATGGGTTGCTCTAGATGGCATCTAATTTGGTATGCCTTCCTACTCTAGCTCTATTAGCATCCCATTTCAGCATCAAGTCTCCTTCTTGGAACATTTTGTGAACAAACTTCTTGTCAAAAACCCTCTTGATGTATGATTGGCGAGTCTCAAGGGTATGCATGGCCTTGCTCTTGATGTCTTCTAACTCTACTAGCTCATCCAACCTCATTGTTAGGGTATCATTTTTCATTAATTCTAGTTGATGTGCTAACTCAAGAGAATACAACTCCAATGACAATGATAGCCTTGCTTCCCTTCCATAAACCAACATGAAAGGGGAATTACCAAGATCTCTCTTGGGAGTTTTTATATATTTTTTTTTAATTCAAGGGGTAAACGCTTTTGACCGGAGCTATGAACCATATACAATCATTCGACAATACCACCCCAACGGGGTTTGAACCTCGGGTGCCAAGAAATCACCAATGCCACCTATAAACCATCACACCATGCCAACACGGCATTGGGAGTTTTTATATTATCCCAAAGGTCTATTTTTATTTTTGCATGCCAAGACCTCTAATTGTCTTCAATGGTCCTTTTAATTATCTTGATGAGGTTTATGTTGGAAGATTTAACTAAGACATTACCTTGAAGGTAATAATTTAATATGGTTTTTAAATAAATACCAATGCCTAATTTTCCAATCACTAATTTGGGTACCAAAAAATTCCCTTATTTGAGATGATGATGGAAGGGGATTGACCCTAGTCATGATTCCACAAGGAATTCCAAAATTGAAGCCTTGGTGGAATCCTTTAATGTAATTTCCTTTGTTCACTTGGTGAAGTAGTTTGTGGCTACTAAAATCCATCTATGACCACTAGTATATGGTGGATTTATTATTCCAATAAATTCCAACCCACATTTCGTGAATGTTGGTTTATTCGAATATGGTGAAAAGGGAGGGTAGCTAACCTTTGCTTCCCATAAATAAAGCACATTTCTTGGAATTTTTCACCCATCTGTGAGTATCATTAAATAGGGTTGGCCAATATTATCCAACCCTCATTATTTGAATAGCAGTGATCCTTGCAAAAAATGGTTGCCTAAGGAGTCATCATGGAATTATTTTAATGGTATACTAACCTAATTTTGTTCAATACATCTTAACAACAATCCATTGGGGTCTTTCCTAACAAGTATGCCATCTACTAGGACATAGGGAATGAACTGTAATCTTAAGTGTCTTCTCTTATTTTTTTCTAGACTTGGACGATATCTACCTTCTTGTAGAAAGGTAGTCATATCATTCACCTAGTTGTTCCAAATATCAACAATGGTTGTTTGATCCTCAAGTAATATAAGGTTAGCCTTTGTATTAGTCTCAAATTTGGAGACGAGTTTTTCACACAATCCCTTACCTCTCATGAGCTTGGTGATTTGAATTTTACACCGTACTTCATAACTTCCATGATCCACCCAACTCTTTTCTCACTGATATCTTTTCTCAATAGAAACTCTTTGATGTTGGTGTGAGGGAACATTAACTGAATCTTAGTATTGGGAAATATATGTCTATTTTTTTAGTTCTCTAATAGCAACAAGTGCCTTCTTTTCAACATAGTTATACTTGAGTTGATAATCCTTAAGTCTATTGAAGAAGGAAATAGGTTGCTCAATATTGACATTATTTAGTCACATTAGAACAAATGATATGTGTGTTTCTCTTGAAAATGTGTAAAGTATGAAACCATTATCATAATTTGGATTAGCAAGAGTAGGGACCTGAGTAATTGCTTGTTTGATGGCCTCAAAACTATCTTTCCCCCCCTTGGTCTAGTTAAATGCCATGCTTTTCTTTAGCATAGTGGTGATTGGATTCACCATGACAACAAGGTTCAGAGTAAATATCCTTACAAATTTAATTCTTTCAAAGAAGCTTTAAAGTCCTTTCATATGGCTAGGAAGTGTAATGGAAAAAATGGATTCCACTTTCTCTAGGTCAATGGATAAACCCTACGTGGATACTATGTATCCCAACAACTTACCTTGGTCTATGAAAAATGCACATTTATTTGGATTTATGGATATACCATAATTCATGAATTATTTGAATACCTATTTCAAATGGTCAAAATGATCATCTACATGTTTGGAAAAAATAGTAATATCATCAAGGTAGATGAACAAAAAAATTTCCAATGCATCTCTAAAATCCATGTCCATCATGCTCTGAAAGGTAGCACTATTATTGGTCAATCCAAAAGGAATTTTGTAGTAGGAATAAGTGGCTGGCTTGGTGGTGAATGTTGTCTTATGTTGATATGATTCTTACACCAAGATCTAATTGTAACATGAATACCTGTCTAGGAAAGAACTTCTTTTTGGACCACTTGCTCTACATAATTTGTTCCATAGAAGGGGGGGATAATGTTATTTAAGAGAGTCTATATTGATATCTCCAAAGTCTACATATTGTCTTATTTCCCCATTTTTCTTTGACATGGGAATGATATTGGCCACCCAAGAGGAGTGTTTAATGGGAAAAAGATATTAACTTCTATGAGCATGACCAACTCCTTTCTCATCAAAGGCTCGATTTTGGGCTTCACGAGGCTTCTGCTTGATAGGGCTTCTGCTTGATAGGATTTATGTCTAAATTTAACTCAATGGTATGTTGGACTATGCTTGATTTAATACCTTTTAGATATTTATATGTTTTTTATAAGTAGCATTTACAGGGTGTTGTACCCATTACACAACAATCCCCAAGGGCCAAAAAAGATCAGGTCTAGAGAAATATTACATTAACCACCAAAAAAAACACATATAGCAGACAAACAGTCAACAAAACAATGACCCAATAGATAGGACAAAACAACAACAAAGTAACTAGCACTCTCCCAATTCTGAGAGAGGAGGTTAATAACATCCTCCCCTACCCAATTGGGGCCCTCCTCCATAGCCTTCTTATCCATTTTATCCTTGAGTATAGTAGAAAGGGTGTCAACCGCATGATGGATCATCTTGATAGTGAGTTGAGCTAGACTGGTGAAATTCTTCTTAAGCTTCTCCACCCACTCCAGCATCATGTGATGATCCTCCCCTCTATCCACAGTATTCTTGATATCTTCTTCCTCCATATCCTGAGGGTCAGAGGACTGGGAAGTCAAATCCTCCTTTAGCATCTTGTTGAGGTTGGAAAAGTGGCCAGGCCCTTCAATAAATTCCTCCTCCTCTCCCTCTGTGTCTTCCTCTTTCTTATTTCCCTTGCTAGTAGACCGCTCCTCATCACTGGAAATTTCATTAATTGACACTTTCTTGTAATTTTTCACTAGCCTGCCAGATCTCCTAATGTTGGTATTCTCAACCCCCATCTCCACTATAGCAGCAACCGCAGTATCCCCCTTGGAGCCTTTTCCCACCACATTCTTCCTGTTGTTGTCAGTGGTCGACAACTCCACTAAACCTTTCCCCTCTTCATTCACTTTTTTCTTAGCTACAAGTTTGTTGTTAGCCTTACAGGGAGCAAATTTGAGCTCATAGAGCCCAGCCATAGCATTCGACTAGGAAAGCCCCACACCACCCTTTCTCTTTTTGGTGGGAGGTTTAGGCTTGGGGTTTCATTATTCATTGGAGGGGTTTTCCTTTTGGGTCCCTTAGACTTAGCTGAAGAGGGATTCACATTGGTTAGTTTAGGGGGTTCAATTTCCTCAATACAGATAGCAGAGATGGGTTTGGGTAGGCAAAGCACGAGATGAAAATGATAAAGCCTTAGGATGAGGCCCTGGTGGAGTGGCAGGGGAGGAGTTTCTTCCAAGTTTTGGGCAGTAGTGTCCAAGCATTTCTCAACAAAACTTTCTAAATTAGTGAGTAAGAAAAACAAGAAGCTCAACAACATTTTATGGTGGAGGTGATCTAAAAGAGGTAGGTGATACTAATAGAAAGTTTTATATCTACCATCTAAAGTGACATACTTCATGAGAGCGAGACAAACCTGATCCCATGGCCATGGGAGAGCTTCTCTTTCAAATCTAGACTAGGAGCGAATAGGTTTTTTGTTTCCTTTAAAGAAGGCACTGAGGCTTTCATTGTCCTAAGACTTGGTGTGCTTAGGGTACTTCTTCCTAGTACAAGACAACACCATTTCATGTGTAATCACCTCCTCATTGACCTCGAAGGAGATACCACCCATGGTAACTCTTCTTTCTTCCAGGAGCTCGCGAATTGCACCGACATCCTTGGATCATGACCAACCAAGCATTCCATTAAAGGCACCACCCCTCCTTCGACAAAGATGTGCCAAACCAAAGGGTCCTTGTAGAATTCCCCATAATTATTCGGCTCCATCCTCACCCTGTCACCACCCATCTCACCACACTTCGCTCTATAAAACTAGGAATCCTACAAGAGAAAAAGATTAATTTTTTTCTTAATGTGAGAGATCGCCAAAACACCACTTCTTTTAAGCCAACCAGGAAGGCTCTGGGTAAGCAAGACAATATGCAAAACACACGCTTCAGGAGTTATTTCCAAAAAGGTAATATTCGCTAGCCCATGATTAATGAAAATCTTTAAGCACCTGCGGCCAGGTTTGTGAAAAATGATGAAATTGGGAAGTTTTCCTTCCATGCTGCCATTGCACAAGTACTAATGAAGGATGGGCGCAGGGCCAAATTTAGCCTTCCCTAGAAATCTACCTTTTATCATTAGAAACTTTTTAGCGGAGTTAATAGGACAAAGCATGAGCTCCACACCATAATTATAAGTCACATCAAATTTTAATTTGGAAGTCCGTAAAGATATGTGAGAGATAAGACAAGACCAAAAATAAAAATTGCATAAAGCCTAACCCAACTTGGCTATTACCCCATTGTACTTCCCATCACTCCTCATAATTAGCTTTGTAACCTCTATCTCCACCCCATTACTCAAAATTTTCCATGAATTTAACACCTTAGCATTCATCTTTGTCCATATCACCCAAAAAGCAAATATGCGGACCACCCCTAAAGCAATGAAAATAACAATTTTAGATAATATCATGATTAAAAAAGGTGCCCTACTCCTTAAGGATAATAACTTGTATTCCCGATGGTAGGTTCCCAATACTCCTCCAACACTTAGAATCTCTCCAATAAGAGCCAAGATTGTCCAAAGCATCAGTAACTTGATTACCCTCCCTAAGAATATGAGTAAAAATCTTCATATCCAACATTGAAACCAAATGATTTATGTCTAACAGGATATCTTTGGTGCTCCATCCTAATAATATGTCCAATTTGATAGAGTCAGCCATCGACTTGGAATCCCTTTCTATGTGCAGTTTCTTTATCCTCGTAGTAACAGCTAACTGCATTCCCTTTAGCAGTGCCCTTGCTTCCGCATTTATGGAGGTCTAAATCCCTATACCCCCCGAGTAACCAACCACAAATTTACCCCTGTAATCCCTGATAATCCCCCTATGCTTTCCCTGCTCGGGTTTCCCTTGGCCGCACCATCAAATTTGAGTTTATGCCATCCATGATCTGGGGATTTCCAAACTGTGTCCCATTTAGCCTAGGCCCAAGAATCGTCAAAGGAGTTGACCTCAAGATTCTAGTTCCAAGCTTTAGCCATTTTAATCTCCCATTCAGTAGGAGCTTTGTTCGAGGTTTTCCCTTTGTAAATCAAAATATTATTGGAAATTAGCCTTAGCCCTATACCAAAAACCTCCTTAGGAATCATCTCAATATTCTTGAAAAAATCGGTTGTTCCTCTCTTTCCACAAGCACCAACATATGATGGGGGGGACCTAGTTCCAAATCTCTCTAGGTATGTGGTGATGGAAGGGGCCAGACCAGCCCAAGATGAAGGATTTGATGTCCCTACACATAATCCAATGGGTACCCAATTTCTCCAAATCTAGCTTCCAGCCACCAATAGGAAACGGGTAGTGCAGAAGTAAGTGATCCACAAATTCTTCATTGCATCTGCACATCAAACCCTTGTTAGGGATCTACAATCCCTTTTTCCTTGGGTTATCCTGAGTAAGGATCCTATTATGATAGGTCATCCACCAAAAAAAGTTTATTTTATGAATCATGTGCCTATTCCATACCTGTTTCCACGATCCATTATCAACAACCTGAATCGATAGCAGATTGTAAGCCGTTCTGACTGAAATATTGCCACGCCTGACATTAGTGTAGTAGAATTCATCCTCCTTATTGGATAAAGGTAATTTGGTAAGGGAGAGTATCATCCTCCTTATTGGATAAAGGTAATTTGGTAAGGGAGAGTAAGTCCTGCAGAGAATTAGCCAGAATTAACAACTTAGGGGACAAAGGACAACAAAGAAGTAGATCTTTCCACCACCTAGCCCCTAACTGACCAAGAAGGTAGTCACAAATGTACATACCAAAGAAGAGTTGTGTTGGTCTCATAAGATTCCTGAAGTCAAAGTGCAAAAGGGGAGAGTCCAACAACTAAGGGTCTTCCCAAAATCTAATGTTATTACCATTCCCAAGCTTCCATTTCATCCCAGACACAAGCAACCTATGCATTCTACAAATGTTCTTCCATGCCAGAGATCCAGAGGGGTGATCATCAGAGAGGCACTTAATCATGGGTCTATTTTGAAGATACTTAGCATTCATAATCTTGCACCAGTCCTTTTTATTCCTCAATTGGTCCCAACCCCACCTTAGAAAGTAAGGCTTTGTTGGTGCATAGGACATTCTTGATTCCAAGCCCACCACAAGATTTAGGCTTACACTACTTTGTCCTAGCTAACCAGAGCAAACTTTTTCTTTTCCTCAATCTTGAACCATAAGAGGGGTGATTTATATGTTCATGCAACTACATCATCATATTTATGGAAAATTTTAACAAATTTTGTTGTTATGATGTAGAGAATACCTTTCTTATGTTTAATTACTTACTTTTGTTGCAATAATATGCATGTAATTGCCTTTCTTTGTAGCCAAGTTTATCCTCTTGTCTTTTAGATAGTCATTAGAGTTAAAAAAATTCTCTACGATGATGAGACACTTTTGCAACTTATTGGAATTCAATTGTAGGATTTTATCTCTATACTAGTTTTGTAGCATGGGTTAGTTTTTAGCAAAAAAAATTGCTTCATTTTGCAAGAAGTTGACAATTTGTTGATCACTTTCAAATACTTTCCAATTTACCTAGTTATCTGGGATGGCAAGCCTTATAATGAGATTGATATGTTATTCATTCTTATTTGTAACATGTGTTGGTATGTCAAAATGAGTACCAACTGTTGTAAGTCAATCATTGTGTTTATTCTAACTTCTAGGGATAGTCTAGATGCCAAAACCTTGAAAACCCTCAATAAAATCCTAAACCTTGTGTTTGTAGGATTTGAGTAGGTCATTATTGGTTATTCTCTAATCTCTAATTTGATTGAAAACCTAATCATTATCTCCAAGTTTTGCAACAATTTTGATGGGTCCAATTAATGACTAATTTTTCTTTACTATTTTATGATTTTATACTTTCATTTGCTACGTTTCATAGAAATTCCCAAGACTTTATGCATCTTTTATATTCCTTTCATACACTTTATAACAAGATTAAGTATGTGGAAATGAAAATATGATATGTTTACATATGTGTGTGTGAATGCATGAATGTTCATGAGATTTAGTATGATTCTATGATTAAACTATGATTGTTAATGATGTGTATGTCTTGAGGATGAAACTACCATCTTGCAGCTAGAAGGAATGTAATCCACAACAACTAGATTTCCAACCCGCAAAAAAAGGATCACATACAGTTGCAAGGGAGAGGTCAGAATACTTGAAGCACAACATTTCCAGGGGAGAACAAAGGTGACCATTGAATGATCAACCGTGAATCACCACAACATATACTTATCCACCGAATAAGACTACTAGAAGGGGAAAAAATTTGTTCTAAGTAGGACTAACTCATGACGTGACAATCCTCAAACACCCATCTTTGTTATGGTAGTTAACCATTAGGTCCATAGTTCTAATTTAGTTTCTCTTCTTTTGCTTTATAATTATGGTTTTCTATTTTAAAGACTAATTCCTCTCTATCTTTGAGGGAGAGTAGGCAGATGCATTATGATTCCATTTTTAGTCTTAAAGGAATAAGACTCCTCCTAGACTCTATATAATGGGATATGTTGTTCAAGAGTAAATCTAGTTACTATTTAATAGTTGCCAGTAGTTGTTGATCATTCTTTTTCTATTATCAGTTACAACAATATATATGTATTGTTGAATGAGAAATCTTTAGTAGATTCTTGTTAGATTGTATGTAAGAGTTCAAAATTTGTATGCAATAAAGGAGTTAGTTCAATACCATGATCTGTTGATTAAGTAGTGAGTGTTTGACATCTTTTATGGAAGTTGCAACTCAAGCAATGGCCACTTTAGGTACTGCTAGTCCACTCTATTTCTTGTTATTAGATTAATTAATACATTGTTGAATTTAGTTAAGATAGTTTCTAATTACATGCATGTGGAATTCACGAATGTGATTCTGTATTTTGGATTGAATTTTGTAGCTTCATGTTTGTTGCATCCTCTGAAGAAATTAGTTACAATTTAGTCTTAGCAATTAATAGTTACAGTCTTGAGTGATAGGTACATGTAGCATAAGGTAACAACTTATATCTATTTCCCCTATTTTGCAAATTATCATTTCATTTCCCTTTCCAACTTTTCTAGTTTTTTGTATATGTGTAATTACCTATACTCTATTGATATAGGACATGCCTAGGATCCATGAATGCAAATATTATTCCAACACTGTCTAAATCTTATGAGTCCTTGGTTGATAATTAAATGAAGGCTCTTGTGTGAAAGATGAACTGTTTCGTTAGGAATCATCCTCTAAGTTGTGTATACCTAGTAGCACCAAGTTAATTAGACATTAGAGAGGCCATACATTTTTTACGCTATTTTTGGGGACGATGCTAAGTTCAGGATTCTCTTGTGTAAATTCAATTCCTTTTAAGCTTTCATAATTTAGCAATTTTGTTTTCAACATTAGGGTAATTAGGTTTTAACCATCAAAAACAACGTGAGTTACTAACAATGTGTAGGAACCACTGATCTAAAGAGTCACAAGCATTGCATGCAAGGGTAGTGAGAGGCTCTAGGAAGATTTCTCCCCTCAACACATGAAGCATTATAGGATACTGGTCAATTAAGTGAGCAAAGTGAGGGTATCCTTGAAGAAGAATCATCCCTGACACCAATACCTACACCAAATACAAAGGAGACTTCCCACATACACATAAGCATCATGGATGATGCAGCAATAGAAGACCCACCAGAGCATGTAGCATTTCACTTCCCTAGAGCCAACTAGGAAAGGGCTACTTCTTTGAAGAACATACCTCCTTCAGCATTGAGTATCTTCTATGGGCTAGTTAAAGAGGATCCAAACACATTTCTTTTTGAGTTTGATGTGTTATGCCAAAGTTATGACTATACCATAGATTCTCATAGACTGAAATTATTTTCAGCAACACAGAAAGATGTTGCTCTAAGATGGTTCATGGGGTTGGGAAGAGATGTCGTTCCCAATTGGAACATAATAAAGATAAATTTCTTGGAGAAATACCAAGATTATTGTATAGGAATAAATAGAAAGAGGGATGAAATCTTCAGGATGTTACATAAAGAAGATGAATCGTTAGAAGATTATATTGAGAGGTTCCAGTTTTGTCTCAAGAAGTCCCATCAAAATAGACTCTCTGATGGATCCCTAAAACTGGTATTCTTAAGGAGAATTAATGAGGACTGTATGGATGCCCTCAACCTCACGGGGTAAGAGACATCTCACATTTACCATTTGATGAGATTTATAGAGTATGTAGAAACTATTCCAAGTCCTTCACCAAGAAAACCAAGGGAGACATGACCTCATTTCTCAAAAAATCATCCAATGGGGTCTCAAGGGTGGAGCTTAGCAATTTTCTATCAAACATGAAGGAGGACATCATTAGGCACTTGGCTACACAACTAGATGTACCTTTCATATCAATAAAAAGTAAGAGGAACTTGTAGAAGTATCCCTCATAGAATACTACCCACACTATTGACATATGAAGATCAATTACAAGTGGAAGAAGTTGGCCAGTATTTTTGAAGATAAGCAAGAGAGGCCAAAATTTAATGTCTTGGAAGATGAAGATGGTCAGTTGTTTTACATAGCTCAATGAAAACCATGGTAGACAAGACAAGGTATTCCCCAAGATCCCTTGGCCTATAATATGTCATTTCTAGGTAATAATATAAATTTCCCTCATTGGAACCCTCAATCTTGGACCAATATCCAAAGCTCACAATGGCCAATGCCTCAATCCAATTGAAATAAAAAATAACAAGGCATGTGACCACCACAAAATTACCAAGGACCTAACTATAATTCTCAATGGCCACCCCAACAAACTCAATGTCAACAATAGTGGCAAAGAGGTCAGCAGTGGAAAAATCAAAATCTCAATTACTAGTAGCCACAACAACCCTTGCAACCACAACAACAAGCCATAATGCCAAACCCAAAAATAGCTACAGCAAGAGCACAAAGAGCACCTCAATTTCCATCACAACCTACACCTAACCCAAATAATAAGCCTGTCCAACAGACTTATGCTAATGATACCGTACAATACCCCACTTATGGGGTTGAGGTGAACAAAGTCCACCTCAAATCAGGGAAAATTTTAGTTGGGCCTTCATCTCCTCACATCACATAGTCAAATTAGGTTAACCCAACAACCATAAGTCCAAAGCCTCCATTCCCTGAGAGATTAACATTCCAACAACATCATTCACAAGTTGAAACTAATCTATTGCAATAGCTCAAGGATGTTTACATCAATATACCCCTCATTCAAGTCATTAAGGAAGTACCCATTTATAGCAAAATAGTGAGAGAATTTTGCCTCAAAAATCTAGGTAGGAAACATGAGGACCCTAAGAATGTACATGTCTTAGGACAACTTGTAGAAATTATGTTGGGAAACATAATTGTCCCCAAGTATGCAAATCTTGGGAGCCTATAGTGGATGCCAAAATAAATGGTACTCTCATTAAGAATAAATTAATTGATCTTGAGGCATCCATTAATGTAATGACCAAAGAAACCATGAAATTATTATAACTAATGGAGATCAAACCTACACCTACTGTGTTGCAGTTAGAAAATAGGTCTATAGTCAAGCCTGAGGGAATCATAGAAGACTTGGTAATAACATTAGACTCATGGGAGTGCCCTACAAACTTTATGGTTTTGCAACCTAATTTCATCTTGCAGGATATCCCCTCAACTTAGGGAGACCTTGGTTGGCAACAACAAATGCCTTCATAGGTTGTAGGTTTGGTAACATGATCATTTCTAATGGAAATGTAACTAAGGAACTAGTCCTTTATCCACATGCCCAACTACATGTAGATTTAGAGAAAACTATATGGCCTACCTTCGATGAGGAAGACCAATACTATTTAAAAAATCTAATGACTATTGAACATAGTCCCTTGTTAGAAAACTAAGATAAAGATAAATTGATTGTAAATATCATGCAAAACAACTATGGTAGGGACCCACAACAACATGATTGTCTAACATGTTTTCAAGACCCTCTGCAAAACATAATCCTTGCCAATACATTAGAGTCCATTTCCCAAGTATTTCATACCCTATTCCCACATTATTGCATTCCCAATATATCAGGTCTTGAAATTTCATGTTTTCAAACATCATCCTTGACTTTAGAGATTATGTCAAACAAGACATTAAATATAAACAGTTGATTGACTATTGCACACCAACCTTCATTGTTGAATGCATTGCAAGCACATGCAGCTGCATTTACATGGGATTACCATGATATGAATGGAATAGACCCAAACCTATGCATGCAATGAATTTACATCAATGAAGGCTATAAAACAATTAGGCAACCCCAAAGGAGAATGAACCATGCAGTATGTGACATAGTCAAACTAAAATTATAAAAGTTGATGGATGTCAGATTCATCTATCCAATCTCTGACAGTTAGTGGGTGTCTCCACTAGTAATTGTACCTAATAAAGGAATGAAATGGAGAGTGTGTGTAGAATACCATTAATTTAATGCAACAACTAGGAAAAATCACTTTTTCCTTCCACTCGTTGACCAAGTACTAGATTCACTAGAAAACAAGGAGTAATTTTATTTTTTTGGATGGGTTTAGTGGGTACAATCAAATTAAGATAGCCCCAGAAGACCAAGAAAAGAGAACTTTCACATGTCCTTAGGGTTCATATGCTTACTATGTCTTGCCATTTAGGCTATGCAATGCACCTGCAACCTTCCAAAGGGAAGCATTAAGCATATTCTCAGACTTTGCTCATGAATCCATGGAGGTTTAAATGGATAATTTTACAACTTATGGGAATACCTATGAAGAAGCACTTACCAATTTGGAGAAATTACTATAGATATGTTAATATAATCACCTATCCCTAAGTCATGAGAAATGCTTCATGATGATGATTGAGGGAGCAGTTTTGGGACATTTTGCGTCCAATAAGGGTATTCAAGTAGACCCCAAAAAAATTGAGTTAATATCAACACTACCTATACCTCAGAAACAAAAGGATGTTAGAAGCTTCCTTGGCCATGTTGGGTACTATAGAAGATTAATACAAGATTTTAGTAAACTTGCAGCACCACTATTTGTTTTATTGTCTAAAGATATAGAGTTTGAATGTAAACTTGCTTGTCAACATGCATTTGAAGCTCTCAAGGTAGCACAAACCAAGACCCCTATCTTGAGAAGGCCAAATTGGAATTTACCTTTCCATATCCATACATATGCTTTTTATTTTGCAATAGGAGTTGTGCTAGGACAAAAGGATAGAAACCTTGAGTATTTAATTTATTATATCACTAAAAATCTTAAAGGGGTAGAACTTAACTATATAGTAATTGAAAAGGAAATGTTAGTAGTGGTTCATGCAATCAAAAAATTTAGACACTACATTACAAGGTATTATGTATTCATACATACTGACCATACAACAATAAGGTACCTAATGAATAAACTAATGGTTGGTGGTGAAGTCACTGAAAAAGTATCCCTTGCTTAATTTGGGAATCTTTAATGATAAATTAGACTTGATCTAGTGTTCTGATGAGTTTTACACATCCACATTAGGTCTTGGGCCCTTTTTAAGCTAAATTAACTTAACTTTTCCTTAATTTAATGTTGTAAAATGTATTTATTTATAATTTCACATATAATTTAGGAGGCTTGTAAACTAAGATAGACCTAATCTAGTGTTGTAATGTGTTTTACACATTCACATGGGATTTAGGGCCCTTCTTAGCTAAATAGACCCAATTTTTCCTTAATTTAGTGTTGTAAAGTGTATTTATTTACACTTTCACATTGAATTTTGGACCTTCTTGCATTTATGACCTTTATATCATCATTAGTAGGCCCCTATGGCCCCATATTATGCATCCTAAGGCATATTTCAATCAAAAACCTGACAAGATCAACATATAAACTTAATTTATGCACTCCCTGACATTCTAGTTGGCAAAATAGCCCCTGTGGGACCCATTCGCCACTTTGGGAGAATGAGTCCCATTTGATCTATTTTCAAGGTTTGAGTGGGAAAAACTGGGTTTTTAATTCAAATTTCTTCCATGTTGGCCTTTGGGATCAAATTAACGGTCATTTGAGTGGATTTCCTATATAAATAAGCTTTCAAATCATTATTTCATCATACATTCATTCCATCAAGTCAAGCATTCAATAGTTAAGCATTCCAAGTCTTTACAAGGCCATCGAAATAGCTTTCAAGATCATTCAAGGGAAAATTCTTCATCAATTATTGCAACAATTCAAGATCCATCATCATGGCAAGGTTCTAATTAAATTATTTCATGTTCATGCTTCATTATCTTATTTCATCATTTGGTTTAATTACCTAAAAGGGGTTTGACCAAGGAAAATCCCTATTCCCTAACAATCAACAGTTTTGCTCTCTTTCTTTGTGTAATTGCAAATCTAGGTGCTTTGAAGACTTGAAGGTCATTGAAGATTAGGTTACAAGCTTTTTGAAGTTGTATCTCCATTTTCAAGGTCATAATCTTCACTAAAAGGTCATCTACAACCCCAAAATTAGTGTTTCAGATCCGGAAACCTAGAGGAACAGATTGAGCAGACTAAGAAGAGAAGATTCAGACTTTGAATTTCCAAAAAATAAAAACTAGACTCATTCGCCACAAGTGGTGAATGAGTCCCACTATAGGTGTTTTTCATAAGTTTTTATAGATTAAGATACCCTTTTTCTTGAAACCTGTTTCTGTGCAGAAATCCAGAACTGGGACTGATTCACCTAGAATGACAAATGAGTTCCACTAGGTCAAAAAGTTAGAATTTCTAGCATTTCAGGACTTCTTCTATCCATCTCTAGATTTCCAGGTGCACACACTCTGTTTTGTAGCTTTCTGTTTTGTTCTTCTTGCATTTATAGGTCATTTAAATCAAGCTTGCATCATATTAGGGTTTTGCATGTCATTGTCTTTTCCAAGTTTAAACTTGGTGGTGAACCCCTCATTAGATCATATTCAGTTCCTAGGACAACCCTATTGCAAGATCTCTTTCTCTTTTGCATTGAGATCTCTAGGGTTATCCTTGAGTGGAATATCTTTGAAAGTGGGTGTGATAACACTTTATCTCCCTCTATCCCCCATTTTCTTTGGTTCCAAGTGGAAAGCATATAAGATGGTTAGTGCTACTTCAATAATTTGATATTAATATTGTATACAAGTCAGGGAAAGCCAATGTAGTAGCAGACTTTCTCTCTAGACTGGAAACCAAGTTAGAAGAAGATGTTGTATATGATTTATTCCCATATGAGCATCTCTTTTCTCTCTCTCTACATACACCTTGGTATGTGAACATAGTGATGTAGAGGGAAAACAATTTCAAGATCAAAGGACTCTCAAAGACAAAGAAAATTTGGTTCTTGTATTAGTCTGCACAAGATTACCCTAAACTTTCCATGGAGACAACAAATAATACCCTACAAACTGTCCTACAAGCTTGTTTTTTAGTTTCAAATTCTCAAAAAGGATCAACACTCATTGCTTTGACATTTTTAGACTCCTAAACACTTACACTCTAGAGGCTTCCTTGAAATTCTTCTTAGTGGTGGTTAACTCTGAACAAAGTGTTTTCCACAAAACCCTCAAAAGGCTAGGGTGTCAAACAATCCTAATGCTAGTAAAAAAACACTGTCTACTATAAATCACACAAAATAAGGAGTTATCACTTTCCTTTTGGTGGAAAAATGCACAAATACCTACAAAAAATATGTTTCGAATTTCATGAATTTTCACCAACTAAAGCTAAAGATATGGATTTTTCTTGCTCACAGAAAACCTTAGGTCTATCATTGGACTGTCAACGATATTTTAACCAAAATCACTTCAAATCACTTGCATTTGAACCATAACAAAAAATATTAAGTTTTCACCACATCCAAACCTGACACTATGTCATACAAGTCTGTACCAAACTGTTATTTTGTTGTTCTTTTAGAAAAACTGTAATAAATTTGAAAACACTAATAGAATTTGGCAAATAAATGACTAGGTGACTAAAAATTTTAGTCACGTGACTAACACTAATAGTATTTGGAAAATAAATGACTAATTTGGTCATTTATAAGTGACTAATTTGGTCATCGGGTAAAATCACAACTAAATGACTAAATAAATGACTAATATCAGACAAATAAAAATGACTAAATAAATAACTAAATAAATGTGCTCATTATTAAAATCTTGGCCATAATTTTCATTTTAATAAACATACTCTAAAACCTTCATCAAGACCTTATTTTCAATCATAGCCCGCCATAATTAATAATAAAATATTACAATCAAAATTACTAATAAATATTTTTTGTGGAATAAATATTTTGTTTTGTGGTGTCATCATATGAACACCAAAGTTTCTTCTAAATTGACAAAAAACCACCAAATTATAAAAATTAACGAAAACCATAAGAGAACCTAAAAAACTAAAACCCAAAAACCTTGAAAAATAAAAAATAAGCAAAAGGAAGAGAAAAAACAAAAAATAAGAATAAGCAACCAAATAATCTAAGAGGAAAAAGGGCCAATTTTTTTTTATAAGCATAATTTTCATTTTAATAAACATACTCTAAAACCTTCGTGAAGACCTTATTTTCAATGTAGTCCGCCAAAATGGAGTAGTGAGTCAAAACCTGTAGCTCGCCAAAATGGAGCAATGAGTTGAAACCTTATTTTCAAGGTAGCCAGCCAAAATGGAGAAGTAAAGTGTGACGCCTGATTTTGGATTGTAACCTCTACCCATTTTTCTGCATTGGACACGATTTGTGCAAAATCTTGTGGTAAGTCACTTTCCATGGTTTCAGTTAATTTTTCTTTTCAAATCTATATGTGGTCAGGCCATATGATCCATATGATCCCTTCTTTTTAATAATTTTACTTGCTGCTTGTTGACTAACAATGATTATGTTCTTTTTTAGGCTAATTATGGAAAAGCAGATCCATTTTGTGTTTTAGAAGTTAAGGATTTATATAGAGAACTTGGAATCAAGGTTTGTTTATTCTTTTCTTTTCTGTTATGAGATGTTAAAAGTGATCTTTTCTTTTCGAAGTTTCCACTATCAAATTGCACAGTTCACAGGAGAACTTACTTTTATCTATAAAAATGATATTAAGGGACATGTAGATTGAGTTGTCTATACAAATTTCAGAGTTTGAACTCTTAAAATTATCTTCCACTTTCTGAGGGGGCATGCAAATCACTTTTGAAGTTGAGTGTAAAAAATAGAGTAGCACGTAAAGAAAAAGGATGAACAATAATAAAGTGAAAAGTGGCTCTTCTTATATCAACCATGTAGAGTACAATGAAAGGAGTGTAGGGATGGTAGGGGTTTAACGTTTATAGTTCAGTGGAATAGTAGTTCAGTTGTACAGTAGATGTCATCCTACTTTGTTTAAGAACTCTTACTAAATTCCCAAAAATAGGAGTTCCCAAATGATGCCAATAGATATTATAAATAGAAAAAAAACAACAATATTTTCATATAAAAACAACAAGAGCTGATTCATAGGCCCTCTGAAAATCTCTAACTTTTTGGCTCCCCTTGGATACTTTTATGCATACTTACATATTACATTTCCATGATTAATATGGACTGGAAGGGTTGAAAGGGCACATGTTAGTCTTTTCCATTTATTGGGAAATAAAGAGTTTGAAGTGACTGAAAGAATCAAATGTAGCTCTTTACTCTAGATGCTTTATTCTCATTCGGTTATTAATATATCCAGATATAAACCATGATGACTTAAATAAGAACTAGAAGAAATATCATGAAAACTGCAAGAAGAGATCAGTGATTAGATGAATCATGGAAATGAAACCAACTCCATAAGCCACAATAAACAAAATATGTGATGCAAATGAGAATACAGGCCTTCAAAGGAGTTGCCATGGATAAAGAATCATCCTCCCTTAGATATCTTGTGAGAATGTCTGAAATCTCTTCAATTATCCACAATATCCACATGCTATGAGCTTTGATACAAAGATTGTGCATAGTTCTTCTTAGTTTATTCAATTTGGTGCTATTATTTTTATCCTATGATTCAGGCTTTAAACCAACCCCTCTCATTAGTATTTTTCTTCCAGAACTGTTTAGAAGAGGGTAATCAAAATCAGTACTAGAATATTTGAAAGTCGGAGATCCTTTCCCTCAAACTGAAGCTTTGTTCTTGAAAAACCATAGCTGAGATGAGCCAAGAACTAGTGGAAGGGAAGTTGAATGAAAACTGAGAGCAACTAAAAGCCTTCCTAAGAAAAGTTCCCTTTCCACTATAATTTTTGGTTCTAGTGTCTCCTTGTTAATTTTTTCTGGCATCTCCTCATTTTTCATTTCTTGATAGAGAGCTTCTAAAAGATGTGCAAGATGTTCTTCAATCTCAACAATCAATGTTGAGATAAAATGGAAGCATTGCTCTTGCAAATAAGGTGCTAATCATTTATCCTTGAAGGAGATTTATGTGCATGAATAAAACTTAGGAGGTCTTCCAGAATATTCTTGGACCCCTCATCTATGGTATCTTTTATTTGACTAACCTCAGTTCCAAAATAAGCGTTAAGGCAACCAAACTAGTCTTCATCATTTGTCATCATAAATCTAAAACTCAACCTAGGTAAATTGACACTTTTTAGGTCCCCTCTCTTGACAAGCCAACCCTCACTAGTAGTTAATTTGTGCAAATGGGTTTCAACATCTTTGTAACTTGCCAAATATGTAACTATGGTTTCAAAGCATTTACCAACCTTAACTCTCTCACGCAGATCTACAAATCCATCAGCTATTATTTGTTTCATCCTACTAACAAATAGGCTTTCAAAAAGTTCATCCCATAGACTCTTTGAGTGCTTCAAAACAATCTCACCCATGCATTGGCATGGAAACTCAACATTTGAACCAGAAACTATTTTTAGCCACTCCAAGATCCCTTCAAATGCATCCAGATTGTCCAATGTTTCTCTGATCAATGTCTCATTCTCTACAAGTTCCTTTCCACTTTTTACAAAATCAAGCAAATACTTTCCCCCAAGCCTATCTATAGAGAGAATATCATCTACACATGTCTTAAGCCACGCTAAGCAAGACTTTGATATAAATTCGCTTGAAAAAATCATCATGGTAGCTTGTAGCTTCTCTCTATGATATTTCCACAACTACACCTCATTATCTGGGTTTGGAATCCCACCAAACAACTATGATTCAGGTGGCATTGCCAACACAGTCTTATAAAAAAAAGGCGAATTGTTTAGAACCTCCAACAAGAGTTCCCCAACCTGACATAGCGTTACATGTATGACTCTTACCACATTACAAAAATTGGAATTGACTACCCCCACCTTATCAGTCTATCGGCTGGACGTGTCATCTGGTTCCAACGATGCGTCAACAGTTCTATTTTTTCATCAATGTGAGGATCTTCTATCGGTGGGATGAGGTCTCTTGTTCCCACGATGGTCTGATGGGGATGTCATTGGTGGAGTTTCGGTGTGAGGATATTCTGTCAGCAGGACGAGGTTTCCTATTCCCACAATGGTCCAATTGGAATAGGAGACCTTGTCCCCCCGATAGAAGATCCTCACATCGATGAAAAAATAGAACTGTTCCACTGACGACATCCCCATCAGACCATTGCAGGAATAGGAGATCTCGTCTCACTGATAGAAGATCCTCACGCCGATGAAAAAATAGAATCGTCGACGCATCATTGGAACTAGAAGACACGTCTGATCTATAGAACCCTTGGTGTGTGAAGTATTCTAGCCATTTCTATTAGAATGAAGATGGAGTTCAGGGGTTTTGTTTCAGATGATATGGAAAATTTTGTTTGGCACCAAATAGAGCTGAATGGGTGTTTCAAACTCAATCAAATCTTGTTTAAAACATCCCAACATGAAGACAAGTGTACTTAGAAGATTGGGATTTATTTTTTGATCATCATGATTTGGTTTAGAGCTAGGAAATTGAAGCAAAATGGTGATAAAGAACAATAAGGCATGGGAAAAAAATGTGTCAGGCTGTTTTGGGAAAAACGTTCCTTAAACATTAGAGATCTTCAAATTTGAGCAAATATTTTAAGAGGTTCCCTGCAAAATCCATTTTGTGCACATTCTGCAATCAATAATTTCATTCCATGAGATGACATCTCTTTGAGGCATTCTGTCAAACAATTAAGGTGTTTTGTCTATGATTCCACATCTTGCATATATTGTCTACCAAAGCATATCCAACTATAACATCCAAGTATCTTTTTAATTCCTCTATCTTTCATCAATCTCTTTACTATTTGAACCTCGTATAGATGTTTTAGAGAAGAACATAAGTTGTAGCATTTTTAGGATCCAACTAAAAATATGAATGGTTGATCAACCATGCACACCTAATGATCAACTATATATGTAAATTGTAACGCAATAAGGGTTACTGACTTGTGAAGTATGTGCAACCCTCATCCACTAAACCTGCATGACTGCATGCACCTAGAACCCAAGAAAATATTACAATGTTAGGATGTGTTCCAGAGTGCTTCATTAATTCAAGGATTTTGAGAGTTTCCTTGCAAAATCCATTTTGTGCACATTCTGCAATCAATCATTTCATTCCATGAGATGACATCTCTTTGAGGCATTCTGTCAAACAATTCAGGTGTTTTGTCTACGATTCCACATCTTGCATATATTGTCTACTTAAGCTACTTTTTCCTATAGCTATTGTTATTTGGTGTTTTCAATGTTGTAGAGTTAGATTTTCCTATATGCTTGAATGTCTTTTTTCATAAAATCAAGTTTATACTATGCTCCCCCAAGTTTCAAGGACAGGGACGACAGGGGACGGTGGGACGTGTTTTTGGTATAGGGGTACTTTTGGGTCATTTTTAAGGGGATGGTAGGGGACGACTATAAAAAATAGGGAAATTTTAAAAAATATAGAGAAATTTCAAATATTCATATCAGAACATTGATAAAGCATTCATCATACACATTGTAGAAGATTAATACATAACATTAGACATGAATTGAGATTTCACATAAGAATTGACAAACAAAGTAACAAAATTCAAATTCTTTTATTGTCAATGTGCATACATATTAAATAAGAATTATGACAAAATTCCCAAAGGCTTCAAGTTTCAACTATAAAATGAAAAAAGCATAGAAAATATATGGTTGTCCCTAATTAGCAGATGCAACTGGCAGGTCTGTATCAAAATTGGAGCTCAAGTTTGTGTCACTGTTAGATGCAAAGGCAAGGGGAAGTTTTCGGGTCTCCCAAGTCCCCGAAACATTTTTGGGATGAGGACGGGTCCACGTGGAGGACTGAGTTTATATGGTTTGGGGTTTTAAGGTGGGGTTTTACCTGACCACAAAAAACCTCTGTGGTTGGGATAGAGGTATACACCCCTCTTGCTGATTACACCTTATCATCTACTAGAGACCTCTGGGTGACTCGTGGCAATGGTACTATGATGGATTGAGCAAGAAAACAGTAACAAAGGTCATTGTGACAGTAAAGTGGAGGTTTGTATGTACACTATTTAAGTCTTGTAAGATTCTAACCTAGAATCTAGAGGCACCAATTAGGAAAACCCTAGTCTGAGCCATCATAAAAGAGTTTGCAATACCAATACATAAATGTAAAACTGTATTTGATTTTGACTTTTATATTTGAAGAGCTCTATTTCTTCTTGAATTAAACATTTAAAAAGTGGTGTAAGAGCACCAAGGTATTTGTGAAATGTTGATTCATGGAGCTCTTAGGTCAGTTTGAGTTTTGAGTCTAGAAGTCATTAATAAGGTCATGATTGACTAATTCATATTGTAAGCATGTGTAGGCATAATGAAGAGTGTTGGAGGCAGTGGCAGAGTTGTGAGAGGTTGGTAATGTCATTTTTCAATAAACCCTACCCCAAGCTAGTGTAAAGTGAGGGTTTTTAGTTACAGAGGTTAGATGAGAGTTTTCCCATCTAAAAATTGTTGATTAGGGCCCTATTTGATTGGTAAGAAGATTTGAATGGTTTTTTGGAGTTGGAGGAAAGAATTTGAGTTACCTCCTTTGAAACAGAGACCTAATTGGTCTATTAGGACAGTGTTGTTTCTAGGTTTTGTGTGAGATGGTCCAAAGTGACCCATGATGGTTTTGAAGGTAAGTTATAGTTTGCCTTAAAGGGTGTCTAAAAGAGTAGATAGATTGATTGTTGAGTGGTTCATTGTGAGATAAAGTCAAAAATTTGGGTTTGCAAACCTACTAGATGAGTTGAAGAGTTTTTGCAAAGGAGTGATTTGGAAGAGTTTTGTGAATCAATTGGTTGTTTGAATCAACTTCTTTTGTGATGATTTGTTCAAAGCCAAATTGCTTTGCATCAAAAACTTTCCATCATATTGAAGCTTGATGGGAAGAAGGGTCCATTGAGAGAACTCAAGGGGTGTTACTTGCTAGGAGGAGAGAGGTAGTGGAGTACTTGTTGGGCTTGAACAAGTGACTAAGCTCACCTTCCTTGTATTGAAGAGGATGTACTAGGTATGTATTTCCTCAGCCAGGATTAAATTATAACTGATGGTTTTGTGATGAGATGATGTTGATGACAAATCATATAACTATGATAGTTGAAATTATTTTGGTGGTCATATGACATTCTTTTTTAGAAAATTTATAAAGAAAGTATAGATTAAAGTTTGTTTTGAAGAAGTGGTGAGTAGGCTACATTCCTTCGCTTGCCTCAAATCTTGATTTGGGTGAGGAGGACATAGGTATAATGCCTTCTGTTACCTCACACTTGTTCATTTTGTTACCTCACACTTGTTCCAGTCATGTAATCACCTTGATGACTGTTACCTCACCCATGTTCCAGTCATGTATTTACCTTGATGACTGATTGACTTGTTTTTAAGGCTTACAACTTACAAGAAAAATGAAGGCCCTTTGACATTTTAGATCATCTGTGATAATTTAATTACATCAACAAAAAACCATGGAAGGATTTAAGTACTTAGGGTTTTGTTGAAGATATCATTGTACTATTTGAATATTTTGGTTTGTACCTATTTTAAGCCAGATGTTATGCTTTTGGCCTTGAGATTGAGTGGGACTCTCAAAACTTATATTTTTTGGTCCTAACAACAAAATTTTAGTATGATATGGTTAAGATTGTTTGATTGAGAATTTGAGAACAACAAAGGATAAGCCTCAATCTTTTATGTCATTTAATGATTGGAATAAAGATTATTGGGCATGACAACTTAAGACCTTAGATTTGCACCAATTATATATCAACAAGAGACCTGACCTATACCTCATGTAACTCTCCATGACTGTAAATATGATCTTCAAATTAGAAATATATACATTCTACACAAGATTTATTTTTTTAGTATTTACTTAGGGAATGTGTAAACATGATAGTGAATACCTTGAACTAGTTAGCTTTATCTACTAGTTACTTTTGATCAACTAAGGACATTTATATTTCAATTTTAAATAAAATTTCAATATTGAACTTCAAAATTTAGACAATTGCCACCTGCACTGCACATAAATGGAGGCACCCTTTTAACACATTTCTTTTATTATGCTTTCATCTCCTTTCACATTTGAGTATACTAACTTATTTTGAAAAACAAATTAATTTCAGGGTTCTATCCCATGCCTCAGTTCTTATTTTTGTGTTGAACAAAAATCAAACACTAAGCTTCAGTGCCATCTTGGATTGTCAGAAAGATACAATGTGAAAATAGCTTCTTTAGAGTTTTCATTCTATTCTATCTTTGCAACTCTGTTCTTTCCAAATTTATTTTTACATACTAATAGTGACCATGAAAAAATTATTGTAGGAGTGGGAGGTTATTCTTACCTATATGAGCCACTTTGGTGGGTAGGCATGATTACCAATAAGTGCTTATTACTTATTAAACCAGGTTTAGGTGACAACTAGATAATATTAATGTTTGACAATTGACATAGATTACTTGCATTCAAACTATTAATTTCCTTATTTACAATATTTTTTGAGATTATAGTTGTATGGTTGGAGAGTTTATATATTCATTTTTTTCAAAATTTATAGTTTATCTGCAGTGACTTCACTGCCAGTCCTTAACAACTATTTCAGAATCAAAATTTTCACTAAAAATTACATTCACCGTCTTTTACGAATAACTACTAACTACCCTGCAAACTAAAAACTCTTTTTCGTTGCGCATAGTTTTGTAAAACTCCTAAAAACTAACTACAGACAACCAAAAAACTCAAATTCATGGCAGAGGATTATGTTAACTATAGAGTTGTAGACAAGCTACTCACCACAGTTTCCATAGAGGTCTCATTTTTCTTCTTCTTCCTCTGAGGTTGCTACTTCAACTTCACTAGTTGCTCCAACTTCTTTAGCCACTTTGCTTCAACCTTTGTCTTCACTATCACTTCCTCAACCTCTATTAATTCCACAATCAATCTCAAAGCCCCCCACCTGCGTGTTGCTCCCTCTCTCCATCTGGCTTTACGTTTTCCTTCTAGCCATTTCACAAAGGGTATGCATTTCACTGTTTCTTCATCCTCTTCGCTTTCAATTACCTCACATATATCCATCCCAACTCCTAGAATCATCCATTCCAACAGTGAGTCCATGTTCTCTAGATAATCCTTATGCACCAGTTCCTTCATCACCTTTTTCACAACTTTAATCGACTCTCCCAAATCTAAGCCCCAAGCCATTATGAGCGAATAAATGTCCAAATTAGTTCTATACCTGTGCGTGAGCTGGCCGAATCCTCTTCCTGGAATTAGTTGCACTAAATGCACTAATCGTTCAACGTTGTATAGGAAACACCCCATCAGTCTCTTTACCGATGGTTCTCCATAAAAGTGTGAGAGTTGTTTCTTCATTTTAAGCGTGAAACCAACCTCCATCACCTCTGTAGCGATAGAGCCACCACCTCTTGTACACCGTTTTCACACCTATTGTTCGCCATAGTAGAGGAGCATCGAGAAAGTAATGCCTCAAGAATTTAATAACTTCATTCACATTCCTTTTCCATAAATGCTCGGAATACTTCAGTCATCGCCTCCACCTGAAATCACACTTCTCTCATTCACTTGAAGAAGTAAAACCTGCAATTACTCCATTTTAGAGATCCCTAAATGCACCACCCATTTCAATCTTTTCTGATGCAGAGGCAAAGGAAGAAACAAAAATACGTAAAACAATTCTCATTCAACCCTTTACGAAAATCACTTCAATTTCTTTGAATTTCTTCATGGCTACAAAGCCCAACTCTTCAAACTTGACTCTAACCCTTTATAAAACTCAAACCAGACCCTCATTCATCTTCAAAATCATCATTTTGACAGAAATAAATCAATTACACAATCTTATTCCTCTGTTTTATCAGATTTCCAAATTGCTTGCACCAAAAACCCAAATTTTGCTTGAAGGGAATCAAACCACTAAATTGAGTGTAACTTTCAAACCAGATTGAATCTTAGAAAAATAAATACATTTTTGAGCACCCATTTTGGCCATAAAAAACATATCTCATTTTTTGGTATACTTGTTTTGGAACACATGCTTGCTGTTTGGACTTCTTTGTTACAAATTAGGTCGAAATAACCAGATATGCATGCAAACAGTCACTTATAACTTTCACAAATAAACAAATTAATCCAATCACTCTAGTGAGTCTTTAGAGGATATCATTACAGACATTTTATCCAATTTTTAGCAAAATCCAATGGTTAAATTTTGAGAAACACGAATTTTACTGCAAACTATTACCCTAGATCAGAATTTAGACTATGTTTACAAAAAATAGCATAACTTCTTTAAAAATGAACCAATCTGCATGAAACGAATTGGAAATGGAAGGTGATTGTTCCCTCTAACACTTACAAACATTTATTCCATCATTTGAGTCCGTAAAAATCCATACAAAGTCTGGAAACTGTGAATTTTCTGAAGAAAATTACAGAAAACTATGCTTTCCATTATTCCATTTCAATTTCAAATTTTCAATCACCTACAACCTTCTAAACGTACAAAGAGTCTTTTTAAAGGAATTACAACATGAATAATCAGTTTCCAACTAATTTCCAACTTCCCACTAATGTTTAGTCTCCCTAATAACCTTTTTAACTCCCTAATTGTTTCTTTATGCAACTCTTACATTGTTGTGCAATTTTGACATTATTTGTTGACAATTTTGCATTTTTCAAATTGATAGGACTTTAATACATTATAAATTACTTTAATGACCCTTATTACAAGGTGAAACATCAAATTGAACTAATTTTTCAAACTTTCCACTAGGAAATAAAATTGTGTCAAGGTGCTCCTGCACCATACTCTCGTCCATGAAAAAGATCCAAGTCCACTTGGATTGATATTGCCAACAACCTTCATGTCTGGTATGCCCTACCTTAGATTGACCTTGCTCTTAATCACCTTCATCTTCACCTTTGGTTTAAACTTGTCCATGCAAATTATTGATCTACCATGCTTCCCCTTTGAAATCATATGCCTTACTCCTTCATACATCTCAAAACCATGCTTTTCCCTTTGTCCTTCAACTTGCAAACAATACTTTGTCCAAAGCATTAGTAACAAAATGAAATGATATAAGGTGACAATCATGATACCTCCATCATGCTGCAACTCCTTGTAAACCTCTATGAACAATTCATCCATGATCATTCCCTTAACCAACTCAATGTCCTCAACCTCTAGAATCAGGTATATGCTCTTGATCTTCTCTTCATCTTCATGACTTGGATTATCTGCAACTTCTTCTTCAATGAAGTATTCCCTTGCATCTTCAAATGATTCTTGTTCTTTCATTCTGATTTCCCTTCTCCTCTTTTTGATTATCTTGTGAATAGGCCATGAAACTTTCTTGTGTATTTTCAAGTGCCAACTCATTAAGTGCTTCATCTGTTGTTCTATCTTCTTTATGGATTCTAGGAACTCTCTATCCATCCTTTGCATCTCTTGTTTAATCTCAGCAATCTCTTTATCAAACTTGGCTTGTCTCTTCTTCTTCTTTCTCTCTTCCTCTGCTTGCAAATGCTTTCTCAAGTTCTCCATCCTCTCAAGCAAGATTCCTCCTTGCTTCACAACTCACTTTCCTGCAAACAACCAACAAACCACAACTACAAACCACAAACCACAACCAACTTATCAGCCCATATCTTTCCCAGACTCTGATACCAATTTGATGCAGAGGCAAAGGAAGAAACAAAAATACATAAAACAATTCTCATTCAACCCTTTACGAAAATCACTTCAATTTCTTTGAATTTCTTCATGGCTACAAAGCCCAACTCTTCAAACTTGACTCTAACCCTTTATAAAACTCAAACCAGACCCTCATACATCTTCAAAATCATCATTTTGACAGAAATAAATCAATTACACAATCTTATTCCTCTGTTTTATCAGATTTCCAAATTGCTTGCACCAAAAACCCAAATTTTGCTTGAAGGGAATCAAACCACTAAATTGGGTGTAACTTTCAAACCAGATTGAATCTCAGAAAAATAAATACATTTTTGAGCACCCATTTTTTCCATTAAAAACATATCTCATTTTTAGGTATACTTGTTTTGGAACACATGCTTGCTGTCCGGATTTCTTTGTTACAAATTAGGTCGAAATAACCAGATATGCATGCAAACAGTCACTTATAACTTTCACAAATAATCAAATTAATCCAATCACTCTGGTGAGTCTTTAGAGGATATCATTAAAGACATTTTCTCCAATTTTTAGAAAAATCCAATGGTTAAATTTTGAGAAACACGAATTTTACTGCAAACTGTTACCCTAGATCAAAATTTAGACTGTGTTTACAAAAAATAGCATAACTTCTTTAAAAATGAACCAATCTGCATGAAACGAATTGGAAATGGAAGGTGACTGTTCCTTATAACACTTAAAAACATTTATTCCATCATTTGAGTCCGTAAAAATCCGTACAAAGTCTGGAAACTGTGAATTTTCTGAAGAAAATTACAAAAAACTGTGCTTTCCATTATTCCATTTCAAATTTTCAATTACCCACAACCTTCTAAACGTACAAAGAGTCTTTTTAAAGGCATTAAAACATGAATAATCAGTTTCCAACTGATTTCCAACTTCCCACTAATGTTTAGTCTCCCTAATAACCTTTTTAACTCCCTAATTGTTGCTTTATGCAACTCTTACATTGTTGTGCAATTTTGACATTATTTGTTGACAATTTTGCATTTTTCACATTGATAGGACTTTAATACATTATAAATTACTTTAATGACCCTTATTACAAGGTGAAACATCAAATTGAACTAATTTTTCAAACTTTCCACTAGGAAATAAAATTGTGTCAAGGTGCAACTGCACCATTTTCATTGGGGGAGAACATTAATTTTAAATATCTCGACTATGCCTCAGGATGTCACATTAGTTAGAATAATCATTATTGCCATATCGGTGAGACTGTGATTCTTCTTCCACCGATAGCCATCTTCTCCACCGATGAACAACTTTCCTTAGGTCTATCGGTGGGATGCCAGATAACATCATCCTGATGCACCCCAACTCCACTGATATACATTATGCACTTGATAATCCATGGTTATATCGGGCCATCAGGGGAATGCAAATATTTGTTCCACTAATGTTCATGTGTCGCAATGATGTGTTTACTTTTGTTGACTTTGTTGGTCTATCGGGGAGAGCACCTTAGGAATCAGCCCAATAGGGTATTGAATTACACCGATACTAGGTTATGAGTTGCTTTCATTGGGCTAGCGACGAGGATATAATGGGGGTTCCGCCGATGAGGCATTGTTAGGCCGATAGTGCTAATTGTTATTTAGGGACGGGGAAAGATTTATGGAGCCTCATACTATTATGGTCTCATGCTTACTATTATGCTTTTGATAGATTTTTTCCAAGGCAGTGAACTGTTTTATAAAATGTTTTGGTAGACATGCATGGAAAATGTGGTAGCATAGACAAGGCAGTGAACTGTTTGAAAAAATGCCTCAAAGAAATGTGGTCTCATAGAATGCCATAACAAGCAAATGCAATTGGCAGTTGCTCCTAGTTATTAGTTATACAATGTGAAGTAATTACATAACTACTTAGGTTGACTTTATAAAAACTATATTCTAATTGAAATTTTGTCATCTATCAGCATCTAGTTATTAGTTATGCAATGTGAAGTAGTGCTTTAAGTTTGAAAGGTGTGCAATGCAATGTAATCAAAGATATGAATATAAACTACATAAATCTATTTTTTACAATTCATTAGTTAAAATTTTTATTTTATTTGCTCTTTATATCTCTAGGCTATGGAAATGCCTTTCAATTTTAAAAAAATAGTTTTTATCTCTTGTTCTACAATTTTTTACTTTTTTTTTAAATCCAAATTTTTCCTGATTTTTGAATGCGTGGGGTTTCAAAGCTTTAATGCTATTGTTTTTGTACATCCCAATGTATTTCACCTTCATCTTATAGCAGTAGTAGTAGTGCTCTCATATTGTGTGCATGGTAATGTAGTGTTTAATTATATTTGTGGCCTTTGTATCTAATTAGCATGAAGCTAATAGTAACATTGTAAGTAGTGCAATGAGTGTTGGTTTTTAAGTAAATTAGATTGATCATTGCAATTATTTTGAAATTTTTCTTTTGCAATTATTTTAACACACACATGCAAGTACTAATTAAGTAAGTAATGGTTGTTTTATTATGCAAACAAGGGTAATCATTACCTATGTAATATAATGTGTTATTTTTTTTTTCTTTTTGCAAAAATGTATTGATAAACTCAAAGAAGGGGATAAAGTTAGGGAGTTAATTTGAAAGGAACATGAGATGCAGATGTAAACATTCTAAAGGTCACAAGTAACATACCCCTTGTTTATGAAGACAAAATAGATGGAGTTGTTCGTCTGAAAGAGAAAGAGGGAACATTCACACGGTGGCCACTAAAATATTTGTAGAAAATGACATAGTTGAACATGTTTATCATATACTAGTTAATGTTAGACATCTTGGCTCACTACTTTATGCAGTCTTTTGAATGTGTTGTTTAGGAATCTTAATTATCATGGTGTATTTGAAAGAGTTGGAAACTCTTAGACAACTTTGACATCTTGTAACTTGATATATATATATATATTTGCATTAAATTTTTTATTGCAAATTACCTTTATTTATCATGATGTTGAATCAATCTTTTAATTCTAGCATGTTGTAGCTTGTTCGTATATGTAATATTTTTATTTGCTTTTATGTTTTAGTTCAAGTTTAATATTATGTTAGTTTTGCATTATAAAATTTATGGTAATTAATAAATTATTCATTTCATGACTATATTTACTACCAATTAATGGAAACCAGTAAATAAAAATGACTAAATATATGACTAAAGTAATGACTAAATTAATGACTAAAGTAATGACTAAAATAATTACTAAATATATGACTAAATATATGTCTAAATTAATGACTAAAAATATATGACTAAAGTAATGACTAAATATATGACTAAATTAATGAATAAATATATGACTAAATTAATGACTAAATTAATGACTAAATATATGACTAAAGTAATGACTAAATTAATAACTAAACATATGACTAAATTAATGACTAAAGTAATGACTACCACGACTAAATAAATGACCAGTTAACAATAATTAATGACTAAATTAATGATTAAATATAAGACTAAATAAATGACTACAATGACTAAATAAATGACTAAATTAATGACTAAATCAATGACTAAATCAATGACCAAATCAATGACCAAATCAATGACTAAAAATCAATGACTAAATAAATGACTAAAATAGTTTAGTCATAAATTTAGTGGTGTTATAAATGACTACAAATAAACCACTAATAGTCACGTGACTAAACTTAGTCATTTATATACAATTTTTAGTAGTTTATTTAGTTATATATTGTTGTTTGTGTACTAGTGAAAAAACAAAGTATTTTCTTGAAATCTTGCTCCTCTCAATTCTTGGAGCGTGTATCTCATTGAATTAACATGAAGAACTTCAAAAATAATTACCAATCGAGGATGTCCCTTTTTCCTCAATAACCCTAATGAAGCATACAAAAACATAATGGAGTGATGTTCATGCATCACATAGCCAACTATCTGGTAGTAGGGAAAACATCACACCTCTCACCAAGGGAGAAGAGGAAATTAGTTCAAATTTTTTTTCCTTACTCATAAATATTTGGATATTTATTCTACACAAGACTTGAAAATATAATAAGAAGATGCATTAGAGAAGATAAATTATATGATATCATTAAAGCATTGCCATGATGAACCTTATGGGGGACACTTTTCGGCAAAAAGGATAGCTCTTAAGATTTTGACTATTGGCTATTATTGGCCAACACTTCATAAAGATGCAGTCAAATGCACAAGGGGCTAGATAGATATCAGAGAATGGGAAGGCCAAAAAAAAAAGATGAGATGCCATTGCAGCCACAACTAGTAATAGCACCATTTGATAAATGGGGACTAGATTTTATTGGTCTCATCTCCCCCAACATCAAATAAAAAATAATACATGTTGATTTCTACTGATTACCTTACCAAGTGGGTGGAGGTCAAAACCTTGCAATTGTCACAAGGGATGGGAATTTGGAAAAGTTTCTCTATTAAGATATCTTAACAAGATATGGTGTTCCTAGAGAAATTGTCACAAACCAAGGGCCATAGTTTACATTAGATTTTATCATAAAACTAGTTCATGAATATGAGATCAGACATAAAAAATATACACCTTATCACCCTCAAGCAAATGGTCAAGTGGAGGTCACTAATAGAGAAATTGAAAACATCCTCACAAAAATAGTGAAACTCCATAGGAAAGATTGGGAAGCCAAGTTACTTGAAGAAATTTGGGCTTATAGGACAATTTGGAAGATAACAATAGGATTTACACCATATGAATTGGTGTATGGTAAAAAGGAAGTACTTCCAATAAAAATTGAGTACAAAACTCTGAGGATAGTAGTAAAATTGGGCATAGACTTATCAACAACACAAAAGGAGAGGTTATATAACCTCAATGCCATGGATGAAATAAGAATGGAAGCAATTCATCATACAAAGATCATCCAAAAACAAAGGATGTGTTGGCATGACCAGTTTATTAGACAAAAGAATTCAATGCAAGTGATTGGGATTTACTTTATGATTCAAGATACAAAGATTACAAGGGAAAACTACAGACCAGATGGATTGGGCCATATGAAATAAAAAAAATCTTTCCAAATGTAGTTTAGTTACAAAAAATTGATGATGTACGATTTTAATTTTTGGTTAATGGCTATAGGTTAAAGCTTTACAAATGGTCATATAGAAGGATAACTTCATTTTATCACTACAACATCAATTTGAGCCATAGATATAAAATTCATTAACAACAACAAGCATTTCTTCAACAATATCAGTAGAAGATCTACACAACTCACCCATTGTCATTTCACAAGTATAATTCTATCACACATCTCACATGCACACACTGCACCAACAATATTTGACAATATTTGTTTTCTGAACTAGTAGCAGTAGCAGCAGGGACCTGCAACATCACACCGCTAGGCGAAAAATCTACAGAAGGGACCTATTACTACATGAGCCTATAATACTTTCCTATCTATCATTCCATATATACCCATATTAATTACACATCCATCATCCCATCCACACATGTAGAAATACAAAAAAATTATTAACATCAACAAGCAATTCTTCAACAATATCAGTAGATGAGTACACAACTCAACCATTGTCATTTCACAGGTATAATTCTATCACACATCTCACATACACACAGTACATCTGTGGCATTCGACAATCTTATTTTTTGAACTAGTATAGTAGCAGTAGTAGTAGGGACCTCTAGCATCACACCACTAGATTACAAAACTACAGAAGGGACATGTTACTACATGAGCCTATATATGCACCCATATTAATTACACATCCATTATCCCATCCACACATGTAGCAATACACATATCAATTTACTGCATGTAGCTTATTCATCCCATCAACACGTAGCCATCATATCACCTTTTTGATTCCATCGTACCATGCAATGACTCACTTCACCCATAACATACTTCACACAACCTTTTTTATCCATCATTCCCAAATTATTTCCGCATGTCACACACATACCATCTTCCACTTCACACCATAACTACACACAGTTCATCATAATAACTATTGTCAATCAGATTGCACCCGAATGCTTGAATGGTTAAATTCAACAATCTGTTGAAACATTGGATCAAACTCAGGTTGTGGGTGACCTATAATGAGATTGAACCTCTGGATTCTAGGCCGACTTCCTATATGATTCTTAAATTAATAACTGGTAACTTACTGGAAAAAGGATAGAAGAACTATTGTTAAATGCATGTGAAACTGTAAATTGAAAGGTGATGCACCTGATTGATAAAGATCTGCAATTGTGATTCACAATAAATTTCATGAAAACTATCCACACAATTCGATCTTAATAGTTTGACCACAAAATTACTCTAAGGGAGGCTTGAACAAATCACCTTCGAAGGAAAACATGGTTTTCATAGAAAAGAAAAATATTATTCATTTACACAAACTTAGACCTATGATTTTACTATTTCAATGCATGCAAATATAAATGAGACAAATATTTTAAAGGTTCTAATATTTAAACACAGTAGACATTTATCAAATCATTCATAAAAGCAACATAATGACAAGGCAGACTTTTGATTTCACTGCAATTGAAGGAATCTTTGCAAAATGACACAAATAAACCTATAAACCTGCTACTGTATTAATCTGTAAATAAAGCTGAGTTACATGATAATTCACTTTGCAGAATGCAAAGGCTGAAAAACAAGAACTAGTGAAAAAATGACTAAGTCATTTCACTTTATAAAATAAGCCTCTCAAAAGGCATGAAGATGAAACTGAAAGTGAAACTTAGTGTAAAAAATGATATCTTCAAAGTGAAATCTGAGCAGAAGCAAAAATCCTTGAAAAGAAGGCTCAAACTCATGCAAAAATGAGTGCATTCAGGTTCAAACTCGAAGTCAACTCATAACTGAACTATAGAGCACCCAAACTGCTTTGAAAATCCCACAAAAAGTGGGCCCAAGCATGCAAAAATTATCTCATTTTTGTCAATCTGCCCACGAGAACTGGTACTCCATCTCTAAATTGTGAATGATGATCTTCAGTCAACAAACCCTGAATCCTCCAGTTACATCTGCATCTTTGTATGATTTTCTTAAGGAGCTTGTAAGCACTTGAATTATCTCTTTGTTTTGATTCGCATGTATATTTGACTGAAGTGAAACATTCCTCAAAGTATGCATTATATCTCCTTTATTATTATTTTTATTTTTATTTTTGCATGATTTTATGGACTAATGTAAAGGATGTTTACCTTAATCCTTGATTACATGCAAAAGTAAAAATAAATAGAGT
Organism: Sequoia sempervirens; assembly: GCA_007258455.2. Lineage (NCBI taxonomy): Eukaryota > Viridiplantae > Streptophyta > Pinopsida > Cupressales > Cupressaceae > Sequoia > Sequoia sempervirens. The sequence goes on from VDFB02017670.1 coordinate 46,512, forward strand.
TTCTCTTTCATCAAAACTTTAGTAATTGAAGCTTGACCATGCAAATCACAAGCTCTTGTGATCATTAGGTCTCTTGACTTTAAAAGTCATAGACCATAGATAATAATAAGTCATAATGATTTACTTAAAAAATATAAGTAACATTCATCAATTGTCGAATTAGGGCAAGTAAAGCATCGAACCCTAATCATTTTTCATTTCTTCACTGACTCATTATCTGGAAACCCTTTGTTGCGCCGCCATGGTCTGCTGGTATTGGAGATTTGAGGGCTGTTTTGGAGCTCAAATCACATTTTTTATGCTATTTTCTGATAATTTCCATGTGAATCCTGTAGGAGAAGTATGGTAAGTGTTACAAACTTGGCATATTTTCTGTCTTGAGGGCTTTTATGGGCTCCTACAGCCGCAGCCATGCATTTATTTTGATGCTTTTTTCCTCTTTGTATGTTACCTCTACTAATGGCTGAAATGAAAGAGGCTTTTGAGGCCACCATAGAAGATTTCCCTAAAGCCTTTATTATGGAATACCTAATGTAATCATTGCTCTATGGTTGTGTGCTTATTTCCATCGATATGCTTGAGGGTTTCTCTCACACTTTTGAAGGAGTCTTTGGCATTCGTATGGTGCTATCTTTTGAAAAGCCTGCTATTTCTTCATTCACTTCATGATCTCAGCCTCTGCAACATTATAAGTCGTAGATTTCATTCACTGTTTTGAGTCTTGAGGAATTCTTTGCATCTTTTCTTCATAGCACAAAAGCAAAGTAGGGGTTTGAAAACCAATAAACTTGACTGTAGATGAGGGCCTTCTGATACCTTTAATGGCCGCGGTTTTCCCATTCTGGGTACTTTATTATATCACAGGCCAAGCCTTCTCCATTGTATTTTCATTGCACAAAACTTGCAAAACAAAACTACTATCGAATTGTCTCAAACCTACAATGGCATATAACATTTAAATGATATATAATATTTCCTTCACTAGCACTTACAAAGAATCAAGAATTTCTTTATAAATTTTGCATTTGTTATTGTCCATTGAATCACCAAATAAATCATTATAATCCTCATCAAAAAGTGTATTTGACCCTACTACTTTTTGAGTTAAAGATCACTGTCATCTCCACTTTTATAACAGAATTCATTGCACCATTCACTGTTAGTATTTCTGCTCTTTTTAGCTCATAGTTGGAAACCTGCAGGTATAAAATATTGACCCATATGACTGTTATTTTCCTCTATATAAGCTCACTCAAAAGCATTTATCTCTATGATTTTCATAACTTTGCTCCATTGTGCAAATTACATAACTGTTATAATGGCACTTCACCATTTGATCACAAACTCTCCCATACTATGGCTGCACTCTTAAAGATCCTATAGCTGCTTATTTTAAATTACTGCCTTCCACTTATGGAGTGCAATATAATTAGTATTGTTAGCTATGAATGTTTTTTTCAATCCTCTGAGTCTTTCTACAGCTTTCTCTGGACTTGAATTCCTTTGATAAATGGAACAGAGCATAGATCTTTACTGAACCTAACATGGCTGTAATATAACTATGTTTGCCCATTTATGTCAACCATGGTTGCTACTTCATCATTATATGATTATTGGCTATTATAAGTGATAAGCAACTGTACCTATTATGCATCACTGCTCCTTCTATCTCTTTTATAGACTGTGTATATGCTTTTGAAGTGATGAAAAACATTCCAATGCTTGAGTACTTCGTTTCCCTTCAGTGTAAAGAGGCTCTATACTTCATTTAAATGTAATGTAAAAATGCAAAGCAGAGCTGAAACATGATATCAATGAAATTGATGAATTATTTACATGTTTTGATCATTCTTTTAGCATAATGAGCAATATTGTGCTTGCTCAAACTATTTTCTAAATCTCTTTTTGGTTACAACAGTTCCTCTTAATGAATGTTATCAATATTAATGAACTTGAGTATGTAACTTTAGAGTGTGTCCTCCTTGATATGCCAAGCTCAACCCTTATGGGAGCTCATTTTACTCCACATATCTGATAAGATGATCACGAATATAATAAACCTATTCCTACATAGTGACCAAACGTGTTAGCAAAATAAAAGAAGCTGAAAGCTTTCCTCTTGAGTTTTATGCCTTTGAAATTTGAAATCATTTGATGGATGCCTGATCAAATGTATACAATATTTCTGTTAGTAGCGTAGGCATATGATAGGATTTGATTCGCATTTCTCTAACCACACTTCTATCAACCTTGTAGGTGCATCGGAGCTTGGAGCTGGAGCCACAATTGAAGACCTCAACTTGTCAATGATTTGTCATTCTAGGCAATGACAAATCATTTTCTACCCTATGCCTTCTTTATTCTCAGTTGTATAGTCTACTTTACTTCATGCACCCCTTATTTGATTATGAAAACCAAATTGAGTTACTCCCACAGCTTGTGTGGGATTCTGGTTTGTACATTATGAATAAAACAACAAAAAATATGCAAACTTATGATATCATTTTGAGATTTTTTTTGCATAATATTACTGAAATTTACATTGTAACGAAACATTGCACAATAATGAGTACTTAGCAAAAAATTTTGAACAACTTGTGTACCTTTTGATTTGAATTTGCAATTCAGCTCTACCTGTTTGAGTTGGTAGTGAAAAATAGGTAACAATAACAAAATGTCATTTCAAATCAAGCTGTAGGTGTCATTCAACTACTTCGCACAAGTCCTACTTCAATTCAAACAATTCCTATAGGTATTATCTGCATTAACAATCATAATAATCATTTAAGATTTACTAATTTTATGCATATTTATTATTCATACATGCATATCAGTCTTATATTTAAATTTCCACTACTAATTTATGACTCTTTCTAATTCATACATACTAAGTGAGGACACTTAACAACTTTAGCTGGGGGAGGGGTATTCATTGCTTATTCCTTAGTTTTTTTTTCTTTCAAACTTTCTATCATTTCATTTCCTACGACTACCAAGAAGTTGAGAGTTCAAAGGACAAAAAGAAGAGTTCAACAACAGAATTAAGAAGTGTATTTGAGTGATATAGCATACAAGCATAGCAAAAGCAACATAATTAGGGTGATAGAACAAAAAAAGATTAGAACAGAGCATAGTGAGTGATTGTGGATTTTTGAAGTATTGTAATGGGGGGGTGACATTGTGAAAAGGGAACCAAAAACACAAAATTTTCTACTGGAAGATAAATAATGCCTATCTATATTCCAATGAGCTAGTTGGTTGGACTATTTCTTGAGACTTACAAAAATTAATGAGGTGATGACCCAACAATTTGTTAGTACCCTACAAAATGATGAGGCGGTTGTTAGGGGTTTGAGAGTAGGTGCATCAAAAGCTGTTGTAGATGAAGTGTCTGGTCTTCCAAGGGTGGGATAAGAGTTTCCAATGAGAGTAGATGCCATCACAACTAGGAATGAATTCTCCTTTCCAGGAGAAAACTTGGATTGATCTTCTTCACAAGGTACCAAACACTTATCCTTACCTTGGCTTTGGTTCTCTGTATCCATTTATATTGTTAAGTACTTAACATGTGATGGGAGATAGTCATTACTGTATACAATTCATTTTAAAATGCTAAGTCATTTACACCATGGAAGGCATGTGAATATTCCCAACTTTCTCTACAACTTGTTGAAAATAATGTCTTCTTGATACAAAAGAAAGAGGAGTCAATCAACATTGTCACATTTTTTTTACTTACTCTATTTGTGAAAAGGAGCCTTAGGGTTCAATTCCCAAATGTGTCTTGGGAATATTTCATGAATTGCAATAATATCAACAACATTCTTCAATTACCTAATCAAGAAAACAAGGGTCAAGAACAAGAAATTGAAGAACCTATCGCGGTTGCTCCTAAGGGAGAAATGCCCTCTAGCTCCTTTGCTGCAACACCTACTCACAACATAGAGGAACCATAAAAGAAAGGTTTGTAGGAAACACAACCCACAACCTCTACTGAGTAACCCACAACTAAAAACAATCCAGAAACCCCAATTTCTAGTAAGAGGCCACCAATAAAAAAGAAGAGAAAGAGTAGGGATTCTACTTTTGCACTTGTAAAGGGGCAGATGAAGCCTAGACAATCTAGGAGACAATCACATCGCCTAAGGAAGAAGGGGCCCATGAGGGGAACAAACAAAAAGAAAAAAGAAGATGTTGTAATGATAGAAACAGATTCAGATTCAAAGGAATTCCCTTGGTGAAGATGTAAAGATACCAATTGTACAACCATTTTATTTTTCTAGCACTTATGACTCAGATTCAAAAGACATTTTTGTTGCTAAAAATATGAGGAAAAAATATTTAAAGAGCCTTGTTTTAGAGGGGTTTGAATATACAAGTGAAATGGGAGGGGAATAGTTTTTTAAAAAATATGATTTTTTCCTAGAAGAAAGGAATACTAACAAAGAATTGCAATAAGCCTCCAAGAGGATCAAACAATTAGAGGAATTATTGAAAACATATCAATAAAAAGACAATGAGAGGGATGCCAAAATCAAAGAATTGGAGGAAAGACTCCATTAGTTTGAGAATGGGTCAAAATTGGAGATATTGGCACAACTTGCCATGGTAGAGATAGAAGGAAAATATCTAATGTCACAGAGCTCAATTGGACCCATTAAAACCCACACTAGACCAACTGTTGTGTCCCTAGGTGTTGAATTATGGAAGAGAACATAAGAATTCTCTTAGAAAGAAAAAAAATGGGCAAGGAGAAAGATGAAATGATATCTAACCACACCAAGGTACTTGAGAAGAAAGAAATAGAGGTGAAGAAGTTGAAAGTAAGAATTGAAGAGTTGGCAGATAAAATAGTGCAGATAATGAAATGCGGACCACCTACAATATTTTATTCCATGTTCTTGTAGGAAAAGTTTTTATGTTTCCAATTTAGCTAGATGATTAGTGACCTACCTCTTGCCATGAATATAAAATATTTGTTTTTAGATAATTTCTAGAACTCCACACCTGAGATGTTGGACCAGTTGTGTGAGATTTATCTACAAAATTTTTCTTTCAGATGAAATTGCATATAAACCATTGATGTTTGTTGGGGATCTCCAAATAAGAGCTTTGGCCTCTTATGTTAGAAATTAGCACCAAAGGGGGAAAATTTTACAAGAATGTCATGAGAAAGAAAAATTGATCCCCTTACAACTAAGAAAGGAGTCAATGCACCCAAATTCATTCATAGATCAATAGTTGGATCTCTTGGATCACATGGGAGTTGGAAAGAAGATAATGGAGTACAAAAATAGGATTATAAAAGAATGAAGGAACTAGCAACAGGTACCATCAATGAATCCTTTAATTTTTTTTCAGAAATTATGGGAAGATCTTACACTAGAACTGAAAAGAAAGGAACCACCCTCTGTTTACAATTATGTAGCCATAACTTGTAGGTCTCATAAATATATAAATATTACAATGAGAAATGGAGTTACTTGATTCCCTCTTTTCTTACATCCTTCTATCCTCCCATTTCATATACCACATTGGATAGGGGAGAAATGAGGGGAAGAAGAAATAGTAGAAAACAAGAGGTTGGAAAATCTCTCAGATCAGAAAGTTTACTACCTAAAGCAGGGAAAAGGAGTGGACATTGTGGTAGATTTTAGAGAGATGGCCCTACAATATAGCCTCTAGCCTTAAAAGATTGCTTGATGACAAGTGATGACTTAGTTGGGGGGAAATGATGGGTCCAATTAATGGCTAGTTTTACTTTAATATTTTATGCTTTTATACTTTCATCTACTAAGTTTCATAGACATTCCTAAGACTTTATGTATCTTTTATATGACTTTCATACACTTTATAGCAGACTTAAGTATGTGAAAATGAAAATATGATATGTTGACATATGTGTGTGTGAATGCATGAATGTTCATGAGATTTAGTATGATTATATGATTAAAATATGATTTTTAATGATGTGTATGCCTTGAGGATGAAACTAACATCTTGTAGCTAGAAGGGTTGTAACTTGCAACAACTAGATTTTCAGCCCACAATAAAAGGACCATAGACAGTTGTACGAAAGAGCTTAGAATAGTCGAACAGTGACATTTCCACAGGAGAATGAAGGCGACCATTGAATGATCAACTATGAGTCACCATAGCATAGTATTATCCATAGAATAAGACTACTAGAAGGGGAAGACGTTTGTTCTGAGTGGAACTAACTCATGACGTGACAGTCCTCAGACAGATGTCTCTATCATGGCAATTAACCATTAGGTCTAGAGTTCTAATTTAGTTTCTCTTCTACTTTATAATTATGGTTTTTTGTTTTAAAGACTAAGCCCTCTTCCTATCTTTGAGGGAGAGTGGATGGATACATTACGATTCTGTTTTCAGTCCTAGAGGAATAAGACTCTTCCCAAATCCTATATAATGGGATATGTTGTTTAGGAGTAAATCTAGTTATTATTTAATAGTTGCTAGTAGTTGCTAATCATTGTTTTTATGTTATTAGTTGTAATAGTAGATATGTATTGCTAAATGAGAAACTATAGTAGATTCTTGTTAGATTGTATGTAAGAGTTTAGAGTTTTTATGCAATAAAGGAGTTAGTTGAATACCATGATCCGTTGATTAAGTAGTGAGTGTTTGACATCTTTTGTGGAAGCAACAACTCTTAGGAAGGGCCACTTGAGGTACTGCTAGTCCACTCTATTTCTTGTTATTAGATTAATTAATGCATTTTTAAATTTAGTTAAGATAGTTTCTTGTTACATGCATGTGGAATTCATGAATACGATTCTATAGTTTGGATTGAATTTTGTAGCTTCATGTTTGTTGCATCCTTTGGAAGTTACAGTGTAGTCTTAACAATTAATAGTTATAGTCTTGAGTGATAGGTACTCATAGCATAACGTAACAACTTATATCTATTTCCCCTATTTTGAAAATTAGCATTTCATTTCCCTTTCTAGCTTTTCAAAATTTTGGTATATGTGTAATTACATATACTCCATTGATATAGGATGCTCCTAGGATCCATGAATGCATATATTATTCCAACATTGTCTACAGCTTACGATTCCCTAGTTGATAATTAAATGAAGCCTCTTGTGTGAAAGATGAATTGTTCAGTTAGGAATCCATCCTCTAAGTTGTGTGTCTACATAGTAGCACCAAGTTAATCAGACATTAGAGAGGATCCAAATTTGATATTTATTTTTTGTGCAAGTTGAAGGCCTTGGAGAGGGATTCATACTCTGCCACATTATTAGTGAAAATGAACTAAATTCTGAAGGATAATAAATTCTTCTCCTTGTTTGGAGATACCAAAATTACATCAACATTGATACCATTCTTATTCCTCAAACCATAAAAAAATAACTACCATAATCCTTGTAGATATTCTCAAGTTTTTATGAGATTGGGGATAGGAGTATCTTCTTCATGGATGCAGTATGTGCCTAGGCTAGTCTCCTCTACCTCGTTAGATAGGTTGAACTAAAAATTGCTTCCCCATTTGTCTAGCAAGTGATCGGGAACTTCTTCTAGAGGGTTTGTGGCTTCATGAATAGTACAATACTCTCCTTAGTCATGTAATGTGCATTTCATATTAATAGGGCTAGGAGTATAGGATTAAATATGATATTTGGAAATAGGTTATACTTTTATGTTCATAACTAAATAACATTTGGGACCAATAGGATGATAAGTACTCACCAAGCTTGGAAGTGAATTATTTGGATAAGTAGATAGCAAAGAAAAAGGGAGGTCAACGACCAATATATCTTATGATACAATATAGCCAGGGCATGCATGCAAGGTTAATTTTAAATATTTAATGACTCCCATTAACTTGACAATAGTTTCATAATTACATAACTCCCTTAGTCACACATGTTCATACTTGATGGCAAGGAGATCAACCATCTTTTTTGACATGTTGGAGCTACTAGCCCCCGAATCAATCACAAAATTATGAACTATATAATCTACAATAATCAAGGATAGGTAAAATGGAGGTGGCTTGCTGATTTTACTTGATTTCCTCTCCTCCTTGGGTTGTACTAGGCTTCTTGGAATTGTGTCTCCTTTTGCTAATATATCACTTCACCACTTGAGCCCTTTCAAATCTTGTTGTAGAAAAACCCTTTGAGATGGGATAGGTGTAACTTTCCACATGGTTATGTTTAGGTTAGCCTTCTTCTTTTGATCAACTATATTAAAAGTAACATTGCTAACCTTTGAGAGAATTTTGGGACAACGGGATCTAACTTTGTTGAGGGAATAGCCTGAGGTTGATCTTGTTCTTTTTTTCCTTTACTAAAAATTTGATCTGGCTCTAACACATTTGCATTACACGTTGTACCAATAATTGTATTGTCCCTTTGGAATTGTTATGAAATTGATTCCCGATCCATTGTGGAATGTATTCCACTATCCATTGCTCTTTTCTTTGACGTTGTGTTATAGGCCACTACATCAAAACTTAATTGGTTTATGCTACATAATTATGTCTCATACCAATTGACCAATGTAGAGTCTCCCAATGTGTGTTCTTGTCTAACAACAATTACTTGATTTGTATCAAATTGTTGTCTTGAAGTTGAAGGTCCATTTTGAACCATTAGAGTTTGCACAAACTCTCCATTGATATTTTTTTATTATTTGGTTGATTGCATGGGTAACACCATTCATGTTCTTGAGCTAAGGTAATTTTAAACTATAAAAATAGCTTTTGGTGTGCTTGTAGTATTAGGGTTGACAATTTTCAATGGTTTGACATTATTCCATTATTTTTTCCCTTGATATGACTATCTATTTTTTGGTAGTTTTGGCCTTGAAGCTGGTAGGGTCTACTACTTTGAGTTTGTTGTCTTTTATAGTCACTAATTCATTACCACAAACCTACAATAAGGCTTTAACCCCATGAAATTCATTTGAAGGTGCAATAGAAATAGACGATTGATTGGTAGATGCAATTGGGAGAGGCATCAAAGTGGGTTGTTGGGGTGGAAATTCTAGGAATAGATGCATTGGTGGCCTCAAAGCTATTTTGTCATCTTGTATTGGATAATTATCTACCCTTATGGAAATGCCATATGTATTTGGTAGAGTTATTCCACCCATAGATTGTACCATAATAGTGATATTACCATCAAGAGCCCTAAGGTAGTATAGGAAGACATGATTTGAAGATGGTTTCACCAAGGTAGGGATTCTATACCAAGTCTTCTGAAATTTGAAGTTAAAATCTCTCATGAATTAATAGGGATCCCTCTTAGTTGTTGTCAATTGTTCTACAAGTTATAGGAAATCACTTTTATCTTTAAACCGTTCACACAACCTTTCATCTAACTCATCCCAATTATGAATGGAGTTGGGCTAAAAATCTCTATATCATTGTAAGTATTTTCCTTTCAAGGATGTGGCTAGGAGTCTAATGGCTACATTGTCTTTTGTGATATTGTGTACAAAGCATATATTGGACATGTCTTGAATATGTTCTATTAGGGTAGTGGTTGTTTCACTAGTGTTCAAAATAAGGTATGATTTTTAATGCATTCAATGGTATGTCATCTGTTTGGGTTAACAAAAGAGGGTTGCCACCATTGAAGGTAACAAAAAATTAATTTATGGGTGCAACCTTTGGAAATACTATTATGTTTATATAAATGGTATGAGTCCTAGGTAGTGATATACTATTGGAGGGAAGTGTAGATAAATCCCTAAGAGATGGGGTTATATAAATTCCACCTTTTCTACTTGATGGAGATAAGGATTGTCTATTTTTTCTCCTTGAATTAAATGATGATAGTTTAATGTATTAGAAATTACTTCCTAAAGATGATCCAATATGAATCCTTGGCATGAAATTGGCATCTGATATGGGACTAAGATTTGAAAAGTTATCTTAGTAGAGTGGCTACGTACTTGTATGGTGTCTCTTTAAGGTTGAATGTGTTGAGAACAACACTACCTTCTCAAAAGAATGAAGTAGTTATTATTAAACTAGTCCCATTGGGTATGCCAAAAATAGTTGTCATTTTAAATTTCACCCTACTGAACCTAGTGTTCAACATTCTAGTGAAACATGGGATTGATATTCAAGTGCAGGACCCTTGTGATGATGATCAAACTTTTAGAGAAGTTTGAATTCCTTTCTAACCTAAGTGAAATAATGTTGGTCCATCCAAGCATTGAATAACTCTAGAACTACCACACTCTATCAGTTTGTGAAGGGAAAATGGAAGAGAGAAATACATAAATGAAAGTATGACAATGCACCAAGATTGGAATGTGATTATTTTTGCTTATTACAACATAGGGAAGTAATGAAATTACCAAAAAAATTGCGTAGCCTTCTATTCTATCAATTTTTGGAAGTTACATGAAGGTTGTTAGGTTTGAACAAAGGATAAAAGGGAAGGAAATAATAATAAAATAGTTATTCTAATGACTTTAACATAGACTATCACATATAGAAATAATGAGCATACATTCATAAGTTAAGATGAATATATATTACACAAAAAATTAAAAGTGAAGAGAGGTAAAAGATTAAATTTTATTAAATTAGAGGCTTGAATCATGTTACAATAGTAGAGATGAAAGTAAATGAGAAAATATATATAGATATCTGAGCCAAGAACCCTTTACAATGAGGCTTAACAATAGTTTATTCCTTTGTTAGGCATCGAAGAGACACAGTACATGACAAAGAAACCCTAGTTGTGATTTTCTAGAGAAAGTTTGATGAGACTACATGAAAATTTGATATGTGGCATACCTTAACATTGATGAGCCTAATGAGGAAGTACAAAAACCCCATAAAATCTATTGTAAATATGGCTAGAGATAGCCTCTTGATAGAAAGGAGGTATTCAATTCATAAATATAGCCTGGCATGCTACCCTCACCCTTAGGATTTGTGGAGAAGCTTTTAAAATCAATTTTGGAGACTTCATAGATTGGATTAGGTAGTTATAGAAGTTATTGAACATTGATGGACTTTCTTGGGTGTTGTTCCTTTGTAAAATGATAATATTGCAAATATTTGACACCTTTCTGCCCTCCCATTGGAACCCCACAACATTTTTATGCTCCCTCACCTATTTCATATCTTCAATTCCCTCTATTGTAGGAAATCAACCCTCATTAGAATGCGGTGAGTAAAAGAACTATATTCGGGCATGTCTGGATACTATGAAAATTCCCACAATCTGGATACATATGAAACTTTTGCAAATCTAGTTAGATACCAAGCTCTAATGGTGACATCAACAAATGATGTGGAGGAGGCGAAAAGATGAAGTACAGCTAAAATGTGGAAGATCGAGTTCCATTGTAACCCTACGGAACCTCAAGCTACAATTACATCATTATATGTATTTGGTTTAGTTAGAGATCCCCATAAAAATGAATGAAAGTGAAACTCTTTCAAATGCAAAAAAATAGTTCCTATAGTCCCAATCAAGAAATCCACCTCCATCCATCTGTAAAGCTTATACTTAGTTGATTCTTAGCTTCAGACGAGTCCTTATCAGAATTTGAGCTGCATTTGCAACAGTAGGAAAATCATTGACATCCGCACCTATAATTCATATCCAGTTCACTTAGGAATTTCCATAAACGTTTGGATGGATAACCTCCATAAACTAGATGACATCACCCTTCCTGCAATGCAATAAAATCCATTAGAACTGGCAAAGTACTGGACTAAAACAAAGTTCTGATTCACATGATTTTTTTTTTCAAATATTCCATAGTAGCCCAAAATCCTAAAATTGGTAGCAACTAGAAGTCTCACAAAGATCCGGTTTAGATGAAATTCCCAATAAGGATCCTACAACAGACCATAAATTGCTCATTTTTATCCAAATTTGGTCAAATTTTAAATGGTGATACAAATTTGGCTTCTTTACAAGATGGAATACTCAAAGTTTTTGAACACTTAGTTAATTTTGAGGTGTTTAAACTTTGGAAAATTGTCTAAAGCAAAGAAATATCACAATCAAAAGGATAAAACTATGTAATATGGTTCATATAAGATTTCTCAAATCAGTTATAATCGATGGGTCATAATATAGACATAAAATTTCAATTGAGACTAAGAGATGTTCCTTAGTAAAAACTATATGACTATTATGTCATATTTTTAGAAGTAACTGAAATGTTGGAATATATTGTTGATGACATGGGGTTTCATATGTATCTCTTGTAAGAAAAAACATCATATAAATTGTATCATTTTCATTGATAATTCTTTCTATGTGGAGGTGAATGATGTGAGTATTATGTACATGTGGACTTTTATTGTGATCCAAATGGAGTTCATGTTCAAATTGTCAATTTTTAGTTGTCTGGAGACATGCCATTTAGAGGACTATTTTTTTCTTTACTTTATTTTTTTGGTAATAGGTTATAACAAGAATAATGTGTCAATTATTAAGAGAATTGAATACAATTATCCATGTTTCTTTATACAAAAAGGAGCACATTACAAGCCTTACATGTAAGTCCTGTATATATATCTATAGTAGGAGCACATGCTAGTTGTATTAAAAATTATTTCCTAATGCTTAACTTTTTTCTTGTCGGATAGTTTTTGAATGATCCTAGCAATATAAAGTATGGGTATTCATTATTTATTAGTGGAAATTATTATATCATTGTGCTAGTTGTGTAGCTTGCTGGTGACCAATGTGTGGATCATTAAATTTGATCGAAACAATGTCAAAGTCATTAGCTTTGATGTAGGATTTAAATTTTCTATCTAATCAATTTACTAAACCATCTTGTGTGTTGTAATTGCTAGGATAGATTTTAACTAGCATATTTAGTTTCAAGAGAATTCGAGAAGAAAGATTTTATATGTGAATATATAATTGAATTGCATTATAATTGTCACCATTATCATTAATTGAATTCAATATAATTATTTTTGAAGGTATGATTGATAGCTTGTTTTGATTGTGTGTTGACATCTTTTCTTTTGTAAAATATGAAAGGGAATGTTGGGTCCATGGGTGGTGAGAACAAACAATTTTACTTGATCCATTCTAAATCATTCTTTGTATGTAACTCGACACATTCTATTGAGTGCTACAATATTTATTTTATATTTTTTATCGCATGGCTAATTATAACTACTGATCAATTTTTATCTATCAAGAGCATTTGTAGTTGTTGATAATGTTTTGACATCAAATCCAATTTCTTATAATTCAATAGAACAAATTATAACTTGTTGAAAGGCATGTTAAATATTGAGTGTAATGTGATTTGACCTATATAATATTTTTTTCATGTATAATAAAGCATCAATCCTTTTGGTTTGTCTAGATCACCATCAATAAAATTAATGTTATATGTGAATAAGACTTTAGTATATGCTCTTTGCACTAAATATCTTCTTAATTCCAACTCCTCCCTATTAGGAAGAAGTATAAGGGAGTTCTATTATTTTTAATTTTTTTGATAGAATGTGTTATACAATTATTTGTTTTTCTTTGTTTAATATTCACCTTATTTTGAAGTATTTATTGTTGTTAATCATATGTAGATGTTTGAAAATTTAAAATGCATTACGAGTTCTTATTTTTTAGTTTTTTGAGGTTTAGTGTTTCAAAATATAATTATATATTGCATTGCTATTAATACAATATGTTTAGGGTTGACTAGCCATGCCATCTTTCTCAATATTGAGTTTATTGAGTCTTGTCCATGTTGCCCAATGTTGGATTGATATTGTATTTGTATTTATACTGATTATCTTTTATTGTGTTCTCATGACATGATTAAGAATTTGGATGATGTGAAACCATGCTTTAGTATGTTTTAATTTATTCTAAAGGCCACATAATTAGTTAGTTGCTTTGTATAGAGATTTTCTAGATCATTTTATTTGAAATTGATAAATTGTGTAACATGTGCTTTGGATTTGGCTTCTAATCTTTTGCCCTCTTTTCTATATTATGAAATTAATTGTGTGAGGAAAATGTGCATAATTGTTTCAAGTCATGTAATATAGTAATCTACTAATAAATTGTTATTTGTATTTTATAAGTCATATCTAGTTCTTTGTTTAATTATTTTATGGAATTTTAAATAAATGTACGATCATGATCAGGCCTTGTATTGATAAATATACATTTGCTTGAACTAAAGTTTAATGGAAGTGATATAACAAAATGAGTAGTTTATTACAAAGAAATTTATTATAAATTGAGCAATGTATTTCCACGTTAAAACTTATTAGCTTTTTAACATTGATATTATTTTTTTGGTGATATTTATGGATTCTTTTAAATGTAGAGGTCATTTACTTATTAAATTTTATAATATAAGAACTATAATGTATTGCTACCAAAAAAAATGTGCATCTATACTTTCCATATTTCTAATAATTTTTTGTGAAGCTATTATTCCATGTGTGATGGTTAAATCTTTTCAAAAAGATAGAAGATCTATACTTTCCATATTTCTAATATTTTTTTGTGAAGCTATTATTCCATGTGTGATGGTTAAATCTTTTCAAAAAGATAGAAGATTAATGGATTGTAGATTTTATGGTCATTATGTATTCATTTTCATATTCTTTGAGAAACATTTCAAAAGAGAAAGAATAGTTGTTTATCATAGAGTGAAAAATATATTATTTATTATTGAGATCTTGTATAGATTCATTATTGTCTTTAGATGGTTCAAGAATTATAGTTGTTTCAATAGTGAGAGGGGAAATTGTATTGATAAATTTTGTTTTCTTAATTTTATATTACTTTCTACAATGGAATTTATGCATTATAACTATGTCACCATGTAGATGTTTAGTGTTGCAAGTAATGCAATTGTTTATTAATTATTTAATATTTGCATATCTATCTCTTCCATAATTTCGCACATATCTAATCTATAAAGGAAAATACTAATTTTCATTTCCACAATCTAAAATCTAGTTACAAAAAACTAATCCAAGATGTTTCCAAAGAATGAATCATCTATCAATATGAAGTGCATCATTACATTGATTATATACCTATAATAATGCACACATATCATAGTATTTTCTCTTATGAGATTAAATTTTCCATTTTCATTTATTGTGTCATGTTTTTGTTGGTTTGATGTTTTTTGATATATGTTATATGACTCTTCAATTTTTTTTATAGTATTTCTTAGTTTTTTTTTTTTGGAAAAAGGAAATATACCTGTATATATTTATATATATTCATAAGAAATTTACAAAAATGCTTGATATATAATGACTCTTATCAGTTAGATTCATCCCTTATCACCACCTATTCTAACTAAATATAATTGTTTCTAAACTGAAGCCATTAACCCAAAAAACCCAACATATTACAAAATGTTTCTCCCCAAATATTAACTATAAAACACCATATTATCAACAAAAAGACTTCAAGAACCTAGAATAATAGCTCTAAAAATCCATATTGTCAGCAAAATTAGACTCCAAGAAAACATTATTCTTCCATGTGGTCCACTGGCACCTCATTTCTTCCAACAGACAAACCATCAACAACAATTTTCTTATCAGGCTGTCGCTAGAACAACTTCAAATATCCCACCAATATGAAACTATCCTATCGATGATCACATTACTGTTTGAATAGTACACAATACATTAGACTATCGGCATGAACTATTTTCATCGTATTGCATACACCACCGAGTCCACCATTGCCCCATCGGTGAAACCCCAAATCAACTCCAACCAAACTAAAGAATTCCCACCACCGAACACTCCGCACACAAAAGGACCCATTAGACCATCGAGGAGACTCAAGAAAAGTCCCACCAATGAAGCATACTCCCACCAAATGGTACCGCTGAACTCACAAGTTGTTAGGCCATCATGGAGACTACTGACCAAGTTTGAATGATAAGCAATGGTCTCTCTGACAAAAATCACCATTGAGCTATTAGTAGGACACGTGACCTCATTTCGCTAATGAAAGAACCTCACGTGGATGCACTCCATCCCTGCCAACACCATCAATATGTCGTTGGGACGTGGGGAACGTTATGCCGATATATCAATGTCTTGTCGATAGGAGATCATCACACCAATGAAACCCAAATCACTAAGTCATTGAAGATTAGAACTGAAGAACTTCTAGTTGGGGGTTGTGGAGTTATAAAAACTCATGACTTGCCGACATATATATATCGGGCCTGCCAATGTAACTCCATTATTATGTCACTATATTGGGTGGTTATGGAACTTGCAAACCTTGCAACAATGGTTAGGAAAATGCATAACCCTATGACTCCTCACAACCTTGGCCCAGACGATTAGATACCACAGCCAAGCTAGCTCCAGCTACTACTTTCCACCTGTTAGCTCATGTCCAACCATGAACATCGTTCGATCAGGGAAACTAAGTTGAACATCCTGACGAAGACCACTAGTCCTGTTGATGAAAGAACATTACCATCCTATAATTGGGACATGACTCACAGTCCCACCGATAGAACAAGTCGTTAACACCAAACTGTTAGGTTGTCACAGGGACAACCTTTTGGAGTTTCACCGACCAAGCAATGTCACGACGATGAAGACTCATCAGATCATTCTTGGGGTAGAGAACAAGGTCCCACTAATAGAGTATAGTCCTACTGATCAAAAGAAGAAAATAACAAAATGCAAGGGAGCCACCTATGGTAATTGTGCATGAGAGACTAGAGGAATAGAGAAATGATGAGAAAACTAAGCAAAGACAATTATTGGTTTAGCATGAACATGCTCAAGCAGAGTCAACAGTGCATTGGTTCGTCTCTTGATAACATTTTCCAAATCTTCACCAACCATCACCCTTTGTCTATCCAAATCCAATTGTAGATAATGAAAGCTCCTCATTTCCAAAGTACTCCATTCTTCTTTTGCTACAAAATCTATAGATCTTAATCTCCCCTTCATCTTTTGAAGAATACTGATGTTGCAGACAGATAAGGACTCTTATGATTATGGCATTTGACTTTGATTAGACTCCCATTATTTAATGAATGCCTCCCCTGTAAGCCTGTAACTAAATTATTGAAATTTTATTTCATACAGAGACTTAACATCAAGCTCGTGCTTTCCAAACTTAGAGCATATTGCCTAAAATTTCATGATTTATGATTTCTTGTAAATCAAGAAAGGCTTTTAGTTCATCATTATTTTCCATTATATTTAACTCTATTTTTTGACACCACATGTTTGTTAAATAATCTGCAAGCGTGTTCCCCTCATGATATGTGTGAGAGATCTAGAATAGTTCAAACTCATCCATTAGTTTCCACACCTTTTCTAAAACATACCTTAGATGCCAATTATGACATTTCCTTTCCTTATACATGTTTACAATTACTAGTGAATCTTCTTTAGTGTGAATATTATTGATTTGAAGTTGTCTTACTAATCACAGACTATAAAGAATGGCCATTGACTCTACCATATTTTTGGTTCTCGAAGGTATATGAATTGATCTAGCTACTTTCAATTTTCCCCAAGAGTCTCTAATGCAAACATCTACCCCTGAAGAACTTGGATTCACTCTGGATGCACCATCAAAACTAAATTTGAAAAATCATGTCGGTGGTGGGTGCCATTTGATTAGAATTCTATTCACCTTCAATTTAGAAGGCATCTTCATACTCCCTTTGAAAGGTGGATTAATACCTTGCCAACCCTTAAGAATACTTTTGGTCCCATGAGGTAAATGGAGATCCAACAATCTTTTGATCCTATACGCATGCATTGACTACTTCTACAATTGATTTTCAATTGTTGCATGGATAGAGTGATCGAATGTTGAAACTTTTCTAAATATGCACTTGTTTCGTTCCCACCAAATGGACCATATGATAGCAACTAGAATTAGACGCCAAATACAAGCAAAAAATGAAGACTTATATAGTATTGTCCATGAAGAAAAAAGATCTCATACTGAGTTTGGAAATAGAGTATAGAAACTCATCTTTTGCATGAAAAAATCCCAACAAATTTGAGTGAATGAACATTGCAGAAACAAGTGATTGGGATTTTCCAAGCACTTTCCACACAAAAAATAATTAAAAGGATTTTCTATACCCAGTTTTACAAGGTGATCACTTGTGAGTACTCTTTTCCTCAACACAAGCCATGCAAAACTCCCTTCCTTTGGTAACACCATATTGTTCCAACAAAATGAATATGCTCTCTAAGACTACAACTGGATATCCTTGTTAAGGACCACCTTCTAACCTTGTTTGACTGAATAATTGCCATCTTTCGAAGGAGACCATATAATACAATCTTCCTTTGCTGATAAGATGGCTATTCTTATTGCCAGAACTTAATGGAGACAGTTCTTTTGTTCATTAGATAACTGAGAATTTGAATAATATTTCCATATTACCCTTCCTAAAGAGATCTCTACTGTACATACATAATCAATTAACTTGGAACCCCATAAAGAAGACAAAATTGGAATGATTGCTTGGAGATCTTGAAAATTTCTCAATGGTGGATGGCCATTCCAAGATTCATCCAAAAAATTCACTTCTTCCCCATTATTAGCCTCCCAAGAAATATAATCTGTGATTACTTTTCTGCATGATAACATAAAATTCCACATAGTAGATCCTGCAAGTGGGTTAGAAACTATGAGAAATCTTGAAGGGCTTTGATTATCAAGATACTTTTCCTGCATGAGTGTGCACCATTTGGAATCAGGTTTAGTATACATCTGCCAAATCAATTTCCTCCCAAAATCTATATTACATTTGAGATATCATGCAAACTTACTCCACCTTTATATTTCTCCAACGACATAGAATCCAAAGAGATCAAATAATTTTTTTTTAACATTGTTCATGTTTCCTTTCCATAAAAATCTCCTGATCACTTTCTCTATTTGATCAATTATTGATCTAGGATCCTTAAGGAATGAGATAAAATAATTGGGAATTGTTGATAATATAGATTTTATTAAAATGATCCACCCTGATAAAGACAACTAGCCGTCTTTCCAATCACACACTTTTAGTTTAATTCTTTCTATAACATTAGCCCAAAAGGATGGTTTTTTAGCACCCATAAAGAAAGGAATACCCAAATACTAACAAGGTAAGATTGCCTCTTGAAAACCTAGAATATGTGTAATCTTTCTTTTTAAGGTTGCTTTAGAATCGAACACATATGCTTTTGACTTTTGAGCATTTATCCTTGGTCCTGACAACTCATAATATTTATCCAAAACACTTTAAATCTGCTTGGCTTCATCAACATTCACCTTTCCATATAGTAAAGTATCATATGCAAAAAGATTGTGTGTAACCGACAAACTAGTTTGTGGAATGTGTATCCCTTGCCATAAGCCCTGATTGTGCTTCTCATTTATTATCCTAACCAGAGCTCCCATCATAAAGGGGAGAGGGGATCACCTTTCCTTACACCTTGTGTGGCTCTAAAGAACCTCGAAGGAGAACCATTAATTAATATAGAAAAAATTCTCCTAACAAGCAAGATAAAATCCATTTGTACCACTTGTTTGAAAACCCAAACTTGCTCAAAAATTTGAGGAGAAAATTCCAATCAACCCTATCATATGCTTTCATCATGTCTAACTTTACAATAAATGATGGAAGATGATTGGTTTGAGTAGAATGAAGACCCTCATGTGCTACCAGAGCCCCTTCTATTGTTTCTCTACTCAACACAAAACCACGTTGCTCTTGTGAGATGATTTTCAGAATTAAATGTTGCAGCCTCTCATAATTGCCTTGGTGAAAATTTTGTAAACTGTCTTACACAGAGAAATAGGCCTAAATTCAGCAAAAAATTTAGGCTCTTTCATCTTTGGCAATAAAGCAATATTTGTAACATTAAAGTTCTTTAATATCCTACCTAATTTCCTAGGTTCATCGAAGGCTAAGAGCAAATCAAAACCCACAACATCCCAAATTTTTTTAAAACACAAAGGAATAAAACCATCAAGGCTTGGGGCCTTATTTGGTGCAAGAGAAAAAACCACCTTTCTCAATTCTTCCAATGAAAAAGGATTCATTAGTTCAAGATTGTTTGCATGAGAGATAAGAGATAAGAGATGGTATAGCTACCAACAACTCATGATCAACCTAACTCCCTTGTGTAGAAGCAAAGTTAAGAGGAGCAAGAAATTGCTTAAAAAACTTTACACCGTCTTCCTAAATTTCATTTTCACTTGTCAATTGTTTACTTGATTCTATATCCTAAATTGAAAAGATGGTTTTTTTTGCTCTTTTTTGATGGGATGATGCATGGAAATTTTTTGTATTGCGCTCTCCTTCTCTCAACCATAATTCTCTTGATTTTTGGCACCAACAGATTTCCTCTCTTTTCCCCAGTTCTTCCAAAATTAATTACACAATTTTTTGTTTTTCATATGTATTGGAATCCATTCCATTTTGAATAATATGCTCATGGACTTCTGCCAGCTACTTTACTACTTCCTCTTTTTGTTCAAAAACATTTTTAAAAAAACTTGCACATTCTAGGTTTTGATTTTCCCCTTGATAAATTACAATTTCTTAAATAACTGAAACATTTTAGTGCCCCTTTGATGTCGTGAGCTCACTCACCATTGTCTGAGCAAGGACAAGAAAAGTGGATGCCTAAACCACATTTTCTCAAACTTGAAGGAAGGCTTATATTGAGGGCACGTATTCTCATTATTTATCAATAACAAAATTGCATAATGGTCCAAGCATACAAATGGCAATATTTGTGAGGATAAGAGAAAAGGCTCGAGAACCCAATTTGGAGAAATCAAGAACCTATCTAACCGAATAACTATTTTTGAAAAATATCTTCACTTATTCATCCAAGTGAAACTACCTTTCTCTGGCAACACATCCCTTAGAGAATTATTCACAATAAAATTCTCAAAATCTTTCATAGTTTTCTAAGGTGGAAAATTACCTCCATGCTTCTCCTTAAGAGATACTATAGCATTAAAATCCCCTACCACTGCCACTTTTTCAATCCCCAAACTCTGAATAATATTTGTTAAATTATCCCAAAATCTTTTCTTATCCCAAGTTGTCGTTGGTTCATAAACATTAAAGAGTCTAAAACATAAATCAAAAGATGCAACTTTCATTAATTTCCAATTGCTATCTCCTCCCAAAGATTCTACTATCAATGACTTCAAATTCCATAATGCAATCAACTCTCTTGACGCTCCTTATGTTGGGACATGAAGAGGTTTCCATTTTCCCCATTTCATTACAGTGGTTTCATAGGAGTTTGTTGATAATTTTGTTTCTTGCAAAACTACCACATTTGCCTCACAAGATTCAATCTGGTATTTGATGTGAGCTCTCTTATCAGGGGAATTAATGCCCTTGACATTCCATGATATTATCTTCATTGTAGATGAGGAAAGAAACATGCTCTTGGTATTTTGTTAACTGAGCACCTTCCATCTAGTGTAGCTTGCGTCCCTGCCTCAATTTCCTCCCTTGATTTTTTTTCTTTTGATTTTCTACCTCTTTTACCTGGAGATTTTTTAATAGGCAGTTGATGAACATATGTTTGTGCTATAGATAAAGTTTGAAAATAGTCAAACTCAGACTCCATAACTGTATCCAAATCCATTTTATCTTCCATGCAACCCTCAGACAACAAATTTTCCTTGTAAATTATTGGATAAAGATCCTCTTTAAAAGGATTCAACCTTTCCTCTGCCACATCTAGTTCATTAACGATGTCATCTTTAATCTCATCAACTAATTATGAGCCTATTGATTGAAGCAACTTTTATGCAAGAGAATCCAACTGAGGGGAGCTTTGATCCTCCAACTGAGGGGGACTTTGATCCTCCAACTGAAGGGAGCTTTGAGCCTCCAACTGATGGGAGCTTTGAGCCTCCAACTGAAGGTATTTTTGATCTTGGTTAATAACTAGAAGACCTTCCTTCTGAGGATTATCATTCCTCTTGAATTCAAAAAATTATATGTGACCTAAATGGGAAACTTCTTTCCAATGAGATGCATGAAATTTGAATTGGAAAAACATTGAATTGAAATTGGTGGGCTAGTGCAACCAACTCATCAACTAGTGCGAATAATCTTGGCATATTCAACATTGTGAGTGTAATTGGTGCAGGAGCACTTGCCAAGGTGTAAGCATATTTTGAAGTCTTGTTTTAAAAATCAATTTCATTTTGTTGTGTAGGGTCTTTAACACCATTTAGATTGTGTTTAAGGACCTTTTGGTTCTGAGGTTAAAAGTTGAATAAGGTTGGAATCCTTTTTGTGGTTGGTTCCTAAGTTTTTGTAAAACATTGGAAAACACACTGTGTTTTCAAACAGGAAGCTTTTGGCCATTCCTAGGCTAAAAATGAAAACCTAACTGTTTTCTAAGTGTTGTAAAAGGTGGCCCTCGACCTTTGGAGGGGTTGGATGCTTTTGATGTTGGCAGTTTTTATGAGAACAAGCAAGAAACAATAATTTTTGTGTTGAAAAATCTGGTTTTCTGCTCTTGATTGCGTGACAGCAATCTTGATGGATTGAACAAGACTTTTGTTTGTTAGTTAGCATGTAAATAAGCCTTTTGAATCATTTCTTGTGGCACTTATAGATAGTTTTCCATCGCTTTCATCTAATTTGTAGATTCTGTGTTTTCTTTGTCTTGCTGTTATGACTGGTAAATTCTAGAAAATGGAGTTTTAGTTGTTTCCTGCCCGTACCAGGAAGTATGGGCATGGTGGAAGCTAGGAAAAACTCCATCCTTGTAAATAGTGTAGATATAGGGTCAGTAAAAAGGTACAAGAAGCATGCTAGTGACTGTTCCTAGGCGAGCTTGAAAGCCTGGCAAGGAAAGACAGTCAAAGGCTAAACCCTCACATAGCAAGGGTGTGATTTTATTGATGTTCAAAATGTATGGAGAATGTAGGGTGCTTGAGAAGGCATGGAAAGAAGACAGAAGTCTCAACAGTGCATGAGAGATTAGAATATGCTGAACAGACCAAGAAATGGTCTAAAGAAACCCTAGTTCTTGCCAAAGTCAGATTTGCACCTATGTACGGACTGACAAGGTCCTAAACCCCGAAAATCCTTTAGTGCTTGGAAATTGAGCTAAGGTGCCAGAAGGAAGTTTGGCACAAATTGTTGAAGGAGAGAAGTTCTAAACTGTTTTCTTGTGTTGAGAGGGCTAAAAGGGGCTCAAGGCTTGTAGCCCTGCCCAAACCCTAGAACAGGGATTTTAGGAAAACGATGGAGAATTGGAGCTTGGTGTTTGTTCAAGCACCTGGAAAAGATGACTTTGGAAGCTTGGGAAGGTGTCACATACCCCTGTAACAGGTAGGGAAACAATTGGATTTGGCTAGTCTTTAAGTGAATTAAGGGCTAGACGGTGAATGTGAAGAAAGAGCACCAAGAATTGCTTGGTTAAAGCATTTGTGAATGATAGCAGGGTTGGCTAGCAAGACCAGGGGTTCTAATACCAGGAATAGGACTTATAGGTCAGGGTGAAAAAAATCCCTTAGGATTTCTCAAGGCAAGGACTTAGAGCATTGAGATTGTGACTGTCTCAATCCAACCCTTGTTCTATTAGTAATGAAACAAGTAGATGGCCCTAGAACTGTTATATCATTGAAAATATGTTTATAATTAATTAGTGTGAATAATCTAGACATATTCTCATTCTTTTAAAATTTACATAGCCAATGTTATATTTAAATATTTTTTCTAGATTAGGTTTGT
The DNA here is from genome assembly GCA_007258455.2 of Sequoia sempervirens. NCBI lineage: Eukaryota > Viridiplantae > Streptophyta > Pinopsida > Cupressales > Cupressaceae > Sequoia > Sequoia sempervirens. Next base: position 70,245 of record VDFB02017670.1, read on the forward strand.
GTTTAACATCTTGCTAGTAGCTTTATCCCTTTTAGTTCACTTTTTTGTTTGATTTCTATAGAACTCCCATTTTGCAATTTTATGATATGAGAAATATTTGGTATTTTTCTTCATCACATGGATACCAAAAAATAGTGTGGGGAAATTCATTTATTCAACATTCTTGTCTTGAACATTCTAAGGATTTTTTCCTTCTACTAGTACAACTTCTATAATATTTTCCTCTATTTCATGTATACATATATCTTTTGGGAAGCTATATATCAAGGTATCACAAGGGTTTTTATTTTCTATGTTGCTTTCCCCACCACTTCCACTTGTACTAAGTTTTTTTGTATCATTTTTTTATGGATTTGAAGAGTTTTTTTATATTTGTTTAATTAATCATTTTCATTTTTATCAGAAAATCATTTTCCATTTTGTATGGACTTCTTCTCCATAGTTAACTAAAAGCTTTCATGATGATATATTTACATACTATCCCCTTTTGGTATTCATTTTATATTCTATATGTATTTTAAGAGTAACAATCGAGGACAAAAAAATGGATTGAAGGTAAATAACATGAAAGATAATACAACACACAATACCTTCACCTAAAACCCTTGTTTATGCCAAGAAATGACAAGGATTTCACATTCATGACATTTAGTTTGGTAATTATGAGACAAAGCCAATGGGGTCTACAATTTTTACCGGTATTTGGAGGGCTTGGGGTCTGTCAAGGACCTTATAAGGTTGAAAGAGGATGGGAACAAGACTATAAGTAGTTTGTTTGGCTTCAAATCAATATGGTAAAATCTATCTATCCTAAATAAGCCTCTGGCCCATGTAAGAGGTTGCTCTAACCTCACATGGGATATGACACGTATTAAATTCTTTAATGATATTTTATGTAAGGATGGATTGAAAAGCTAAGAATATTTAAAGGAAGAGTATAATCTTCCTAACTCTCAAAAAAGAACATACTCCATTGTTAAGAAAACAATGATATAGTGTGGAAAACTAAACAATGAGCAATATTTTAACATAAATATATGGAATGATGGCTCCCCATTTTTGACTGTTAAATCCATTAATCTATACAAAATGTTAAATTTCCCTTTGGAAGTACTAGACCATGTTAATAAATTTTGGAGTCTCGACCTTTACAAAAGTAATTGGTGCAAGTTTGTTAAAATATGTTGGTCTAAATGGATCAAACCTAAAAAATGTTGTTTCAACTGGCTTCCTTGGTTAAAAGAGTTGGTTTGTGGTCCCTCTAACCCTCTCTATGATGTATGTAATGAAGTAAAAAATGTTGGAACACATTTTTTTTAGTTGTCCTTATGCTTGTGTTGTGTGGTTTATTTTCATGGGAAATTTGGTGGGGTGGGATAGTAGGGATATAATATCCTGGTTTGAAATTTTGAGTGGTTATGTTAAAGCTTTGAGAAATGATGCTAATGTTTTTTGGTCCATTCTGTCTACTGAGATTTTATGGTTTTTGTGGAAAATAAGGAATGCGAACATGTACCAAGGCAAGAAAAGGATCCTTATTGAGTCAAAAAATAGAATCACTTTTCTTTTGGTTGTGGAACATGTTACCTTAACTTTGAAGATGCCAGTTGATAGATTCATGAAGATCCTAGATAAGGTGGCTGCTCCTCTTTTTAAAGAAGTTATAAAATATGTTGATCACTGGCCAAAAGAATTAAGAGAGGTTGATAATAAGTTCAAGAATAAGTTTATTGACTTTTAAAACTAGTATTTTAAGTTGCACTAGTATGAGATCAAGAGAGATGAAGCAGTAAAGGATTTGGAGACCACACATTAGAATTTTGATACTAGTAGGTAAGAGCATATCTCCCCTCCCATTGGTTACTTTCCTAGGTTTGAATCTTATAAGTTAAGTAGGAATGTTGATAAGGGTAAAGAGATTGAAAAGTAAATATGTCATATGTAATGTTTTGATGGATATTTTGATACTATAATTATCTTGCAAACTATGGTTTAATACTTTAGATATACTTTTTTCTGCATGGGTGGGATGATGTAACTAATGTGATCACCCTAATCACATACATATTGTAACCAGAATTACTTTTAATATATTTTGTAGATGATTTCCAATTTTTTTAAAAACCCTTCTTTCTCCTTCAATAGAGCTAAAGTAGAGTGCACCCTAACTCTATTTGATTTTCTCTTTTGATGTGTTGATGGAGGTATGTAGTTGCTTATAAAACCAACAACATGATGATAGGATTAGTATGATAAGGATATGATGATGGAATATTAGCTAAGCTATGGAAGTAGATAGAAAATGAGAGTAGATAGAAAATTTAGTAGTATAAGGCTATGAATATGGAAGATTGATACAAATGGGAAAGAAGGCCTCTCATTTATAAAATTTCCATGAGAGAAATCAAGGGCCAAGATAGATTGGTTAATTGATGGCTAGGATTGATTAAGGATTAGTGTTGGATCAAAAGTTGTAGTCATGTGATAGGTGTCACATGATGGATAAGGTTTATGTTTAGGATTAGGATTAGGGCAACATCCTTATGTGAATAGATAAGATTAAGAGGTGTGATATGAAATGAATGATAAGATAAAAATTTAGTTTGAATTTTGGTAAGTATCTAGATTCAATGAATCTAGACAAGGTCTTTGTTAGACATGTGAGAAGGACACTTGTCACATGATGACAAGTTTACATTGTGATCCATGTGAATGAATCTAATGACTAGGATTAAATGGATAAGGATTGAGGGATAAAATGGAATCAAATATTAGAGGAAATGATAAGGGGGATTAATTAGCCTAAATAAATTAATTAGTTGAGAATTAATTAATTAATTTAGTTGGAGGATTTAGGGATAAAGGTAAGGCTTAATTAAATAAATATAAAATTTATTTAATTAAAAGGTGACAAATAAATAAATAAATTAAATAATAAATACTAATTAATAAATTTAATAGGACAAGATGTGATAAAGATGATGGGATAAATTAATTAATTAATTAAATATTATTTATTTAATTAATAGCTTAAGGTAGGCTAATTTATTAGGTGTGGTTGAGTAAGGTCAAAGTATAGGTGTCTACAGCAATAATTATTTATGTTTGGATGCTTTATTAGTAAAATGTGGTAATTTCCTTTGTATAATATTTATGTTCATTGGTACATTGATAATACAACCAATCAAGCCTATTTGTAATCACTGTGTCCTAAATTCCATATTTGTGCAAATGTGAATCTAAGCAAGTCTACTCATTTTTCTAATTGTGAGAGCATAATTACATGTTACAATGACTAAATTATGCAAATACAATCTCATGTTACATATTTAGGCATTTTGCACTTTTTCAATGATGTTTTTCATAAGTGACAAATTATGTTTGTGGATATAATGTCCCTATTTTTCATTAATTTGTAATATGTTTGTTCTCCTTCATATTTGAAATTAATAATGCATTTATTTTAAATGAAACATATAGAAAATTGCACATGCATATCTAGATATGTCATGAACTCTCTTTTTTCAAATGATTTTATTGGTGAATTTGAAGTTTTTTTTAAGCTTGTATTTTTTTCTTTGTTTTGTGATGTGATTTTTTCTTATTATTATCTCCAATATTTTCACTTTGGATGGAACAACCAATGTGATATGTTCATTGCTATATCTAATGAATTGTTCTATTTCATGAAATGTTATATTTGGTTAGCTATTAATTGTAAGGTAAAGTGGTTCAAAATATCCATGAATATGATCTACATCATGTAATAGGATAAAGTATTATTTTCCATGGGATGTCTATTTGAAATGTTAGTACATTTTTCCTCTTTTCAATAATCACAAATATTTGTACATATGCCTAATAACTAATGAATAGAAAATGTGTCTCATCATAATCCAATATTTTTGTCATTTATAATTGATCTAGTGTAGAGATTAAAATTATACATAGATATGTTTCAACATCTTTTATTATGTGTAATTGATATGGTGTATGGATCAGATAACTAATGAATACAAAATGTGTCTCATCATAATCCAATATTTTTGTCATTTATAATTAATCTAGTGTAGAGATTTAAATTATACATAGATATGTTTCAACATCTTGTATTATGTGTAATTGATATGGTGTATGGGGATACAACTTATAGTTACACAAATTAATTGCTTTTGTATCACCTTGTGCAAGGAAAATCAAGAAATAATCAAATGGACCTATTGTATAATTGAATTGAAATGTAGTGAGAATGAAGCATAATATCTAATGATTCAAAGAGATAGTCCCCTACATTGTATCTAAATTTTTTAATTCTAAAGAACCCTTAATTTTTTAATGCATTATCAATGTTGTAAAGTTTTTTATTTGTCAATTTATATTTATTTACATTTACCACTTCTATTTTATGCATCTCTTGATTTCTTTCCTCTTTATTTTTTACAAATGAATATAAACTTTTAAAGAGTAAATTACAAGAAGTGTCCCATACTGTGATATGTATGAAGTTAATGCTTATCTAAATCCTTTTAGAGGATCTCTAAAATATGTCTTATTTTTATTTATTTCTCCCTTCTCTATGTTATGCAAATTAATATTGTTAGTCTTATTATAATATTTTGTACCATTTTAATTATATTCACATGACTTATTTGAAGACACATTTATTTGAAGTATAAATGCTACAAATATCTAAGAGAATTCAAATTATATAAGATGCCAAATATGTGTTTTGTTGATATACATTCATAAAGACATGTTAAAAGCAAAGATGTTTAATAATTATCTAATTAATTATATAAATATATATATATATATATATATATATATATATATATATATATATATATATATATATATATATATATATGGTAGAAGATCTCAAAGTAAATTAATATAAACAAAATATCATTATATTTAATAAATAAAAAATATAAATATTAAGAAACTTGAACCTAATTACATAAATTAAATAAAAATACAAATAAGAAAGACTATTATAGTAGAAATAAAATACAATAAATTTGTTAACCTATTTTCTCTATAATAGAAATGCATGTAAATAATTGAATGAACAACTAATAATTCAAACTAATAATGTAAAGCTAGCCCTTTTTACTAAAGTGGGTTCTCTAGCCAACATTTTAATATTATAAAATAAGAAATATTTTAACACTTTTTTGTAATTCTTTTGCTACATACTTAAAAAGTGAAATGATATATACCAACACATTGTAGATAGGTGAATGTGGTTAGATTTAGAGGTGACAATAGTGTAAGTTTAGTTATGTCAAATGTAGTTAAGTTATAAATAATTTCTCATGTATCACTTCAAGTGCAAGATAACTTAAAAATAAATCAATGGTCCCATAGCATAATTGAGTTGATGTGTAGTGAAAATGAAGAAAAAAACTTAATTAGATTTATTTTGATCAACAAATTCAAACTTGATACAAAGAGTGTAGTCTAGTATGCATAAAATTTATATATGCAATGTTTTTGTGTATGTATATTGGAGCAAACATTATCAATAGCTGATTTGTATTTTGTTCAATAGAAAGTGCATGTTTAGGATTTGCATACATGTTTAATATATATATATTTTTACTATCTATAGACACATTAATGTTAAAATCACTTACAGTGTAATAAAATGATAAACATATCAAATATTTAGTCAATATTTTTTGATTTGACTGTGTAGTTTTTTATTACCAATGTTTCAGATCAAACACCATGATCCATCATGATGGTATGAAAGTGAGAGAAGAGAAGTAAAGGGATGTTCATATGTTCATTTCTCTTCTCTTTCTTTCATATAGGCTAATGATGGACCATGGATTCTGATCCGAAATGTTAGTAATATTGGCTAACTATCATCATGGACTATGAAAATTTTATGATTTTAATATCAAATATTATCCAAATATAAAAATAGAAAAATTCATAATTTTAAATATGTAATGTTAATATTTTGTAGAACATTAATTCTCTCATCACTACTCATCTTCTTAAACAAAACTATCATATTATCAAGATCACTATTATATTATGTTGATGGTGGTGATGGTTCTATTGGTAGATGGTCAACACTCCCCTTGAGATTCATGATATGGTTTAACTGCCTTCCATGAATCTGTTAACTTTGGTGGTTGTATCGAGCATTAACAGGTCAAAATTTTGGTGCAACAACAATCGTGGGGCCAAAAAATGATATCAGAGCCAAAGGTTTCAGGTTTGAATCCCCTCAAGCAATGTTGAGGGGGAGATTGTTGGTAGATGGCCAGCGCTCCCCTCGAGATTTGTGACATGGCTTAATTGCCTCTTGTGGATCCATTAACTCTAGCAATTGTATCAAGCATTAACAGGTCAACCTTTTGGTGCAATGACAACTGTGGGGTCAACAGGTTCTCCATATTAGTTTCATAAACGATAATTTTGTTTTTTGAGTGACATATTTGACTACATAAAAAAAAGGGATTTCATAGTCTAAATGTAGAATTCTAAAGGATGACATGATATTAAGAGCCTTAAACCTCATGGAGAAACCATATTGGGAATTAAATACAAGTCACCCCTTTACAAAGTGCAAGTGATTAACATGTTACCCTTCTCTCTTAAGGAATGACATGACACACATATTAAGTTGATCATTCAAAGTATGCTTATCAATGTACATTGTTGGTCGATTGTGACCTTCCAAATATATTTAACAATGTAAAGATCACAAATTTCCTAATACAAAGTATTCTCCCATGCAATAAATTCTTTGATTTCTATTTCAAGGTTACAAAATTTAATTTCTAGGCTCATCCACACATTTGATTCATATTAAAAGTTAAAATAGTTTGCATAGTTTTCAAAATTCTTGAACTAATGGTTGGGATATGTGTTTATATTCTGCTAACCATTTTTTCCCTATAAAAATTGGGAAGACTCAACTCTTCTATATAGAGGGAAATATTGTAAAGAAGGTGACAATGATACATGGACAGTTAATTAGAAATTTATTCATTTGTATCTTTTAACATATGTATCCTATATCTTATATGAAGTTAAAATAAACACAAAATATAAGTTTCAACATGATAAGAAGTAGTATATATCATTTTCAAGATTATTAACAAATTATTTTTTGATAATTTATTATTGAAACAAGTTTGGAGGCTCAATACCCATATTAGAGTTATGAAGCTAACAAGGTTTTTCTCTATTGAACTTGAATTAGATATTAAAGAAACTTGTATGGCATGTACACAATTTGTAATAAAAATTAACAAGCTTCCAACTATACATGATAAGGATATTCTTAAGGTTGTTATCAAGAGAAAATTAAAATCATATTAAACTTCAATTATAGGAATACCACTTACAAAGCTAGTTGTAAATCATTTTAATGGAAATTCAAAATTATTGGAGTTGTTAAATTATCTATAAGAATGTGATGTAGATGCATCAAGCATTTCCCTTCAATTTTGGTTTTAGTTTGTTATTTGTCGATTTTGTTTCCCTTCACTGCAACATGTGGCCCATTTTGGTTGTCTACAAGATTCTTGATTCTTGTTTTTCCCTAACCTCTTGTTGTATAGAGATGGTTATGGTAGTTAGTGCATGGGTTTCTTACTTGTTTCCTCTAGAATAGATTCAGGGGTTATGCTAGAAGGAAAAAGGGTTGAATATTTGAGGGAAAGCTAGAGCTTCTTTGGCCGAGGTGAGTTTTTGGTGAAGGAAGGAACAAAAGGCAGATTCAAATTGTGAAGGAAAGGAGAATGGAAAAGTATAAGAGGGAAACATTATGGGAGTTGACTAGATGAGAAATATTACAGTTTGAATAAATTTTAGAAAGAGATCAAATAGAGGGGTGTAATCAAACTAGGCACAAAGGAAGTATATTCCTTTAAGAATTACCATCATTGTAATTAGTTTTTGTGTATGTCAATATATATTTAAACTTTGGTTATCTAATATGAGAATTAATCCTTCAAACCCAAGGAAATGTGATGAGGTTTTTGTTTGATTGCTCTTTTTCCTTTCATTGTTGCTTTGTAAGCTTTGATTCCTGTTGCATTGAATGAGGGATGAGTCTTGTAGATGTTCTTGTCACCCTTAGTAAAGGATTTTCCTAATCGATTGAGCAACATTCTGTAGGTTTCTATTGTCACTTAGTGTAGTTTTTTGTTGCTCATAGTGTTTCAATTTTGTCTGTAACCTATCAGGCTTCCATTATCTTGGTATTAGAGTAGCAAGAGATTGGGAAGTGGTCAAAATGCCATCAAGAAGGATGAGAAGAGGAGGTTCTCATGGTGGTGATTAAAGAGGCTATGAAGAGGTAGTTATAGAGCTATTACAAAACCTATCAGAAAGGATGGATGTCATGGAGCAGGCACAAGGAAGGGGAATAGTCATTGATGATGTCAGTGAAGGTGGGGAAGAAGAGCAATCCCAAACTGATGATAAAGTTTGAGAAGAACCAGGAGTAGATGAAAGATTGATTAAGGCCATTATGAGTGTGGGATCCAAACCAAAAATAGAGGTCCCTACTTATTCTAGAAGCCTCAATGGGGAAGAACTCATTGACTGGATCAATGATCTAGACAAATATTTTAAATACGAAGGAGTTGTAGAAGAAAGAAAAGTTAAGTTTATCTATACAAGGCTCAAAGGCCATGCTACAATGTGGTGGGATTATGTATAGTTTGAAAGATGAAAGAAGAAAAAGGAAAAGATAACCTTGTAGGAAAAAATGGTTGCCAAATTGAAAGATAAGTTCCTTTCGGGAGACTATAAAACCAAACTTTTCAAAAACTGTAGAATCTCAAGAAAAAGGATTGTTAGTAAAAGAATATGTGAAAGAGTTTTACAAGTCTATGATTTAGTTAGGCCATAGTCAAGAAGATATGGAAAAGATAGCATGATACCTTAATGGTTTAAAATATAGCTTGTAAGATGAGGTAAGTTTCTTGTCTCCTAGAACTCTTGAGGAGGCATATCAATTTTCCATTAAGGTAGGAGAGAAGATTGCAATGAAGAAAAATAAACAAGGAATAAATAGAGGAATGGGATATAGAGGAAGGGGACAACAATCCCATCAATGAAGGGGATAGTAGTTCTAGTGACCCATTTAATCAAGAAAGAGGACGCTATCAAAACAAAGGAGGGATATCATTTGGTAGAGGTGGTTATCAAGGTAGAGGAAGAGGTTTTGTTGGTAAGTATTTCAAGTGCAATCAATATGTTGGTCATAAGAGTTGGGAGTGTCTAGAATTCTCAAGAGAAGGTCACACAAGGTTAGAAAGGAGAAATAGGATCATGAAAGTAGATCAAGAAAGTATGGGATCACCTACTCATCACAATGAGGAACTTGAGATTGGAGTCTTTTCTTCTCAAGAGAGTGTTGTTGAAGCCACCAAAAAAGAGTCAAGAACCGACACAAAGAATAGCTTAATTCAAGAAAAAGTTCAAGGCTATAGGTAAGTGTTGTAAATTGATTATTGACAACAATAGTACTGATAATCCAGTGGCTATTGAAATGGTGGATAAACTATGTCTTAAAAGAACTAAACATCCTACACCTTTTAGAGTTTCTTGGCTACAAAAGGGGCATCAGTTGTTGGTAGATGAAAAAACCTTAGTAGAATTACAAATTGGTAGTTATAAGGATAGTGTGATGTGATATCATTCCCATGGATGTGTGTCATGTATTGCTTGGTAGAACTTGGTAGTTTGATCAGAATTTTGTACATGATGGAGAAGTAACACCTAAAATTTTGAAATGGATGGAATCAAACATACTTTGCTGCCTATGTATGAATAGTAGGAGGAAAACAAAAATAACAACAAAAAAAAGATAATGTTGGTGATTGGAAAATAGTTCTTACATATTATGGAGGAAGAAATGAGAGTTTCTTTGGTGTTCAAACCCAAGGATTTTCTTACCTCTACAAGGTTGGATGATCTTCTTAAGGAGATACAAGAGATCTTGGAGGAACATAAGGATATTGTAGTAGTTTATTTTACTAGTGAGTTGCCTCCTATGAGGAGTATTAGCCATCACATGGACTTGATTCTAGGGGCTATCCTTCCAAACAAGGCTGCATATAGATTGAATCCCAAAGAGAATGATGAGATTAGAAGGCATGTTGAAGAATTACTCAAAAAAAGGTTGATAAGAGAGAGTCTTATCCCTTGTGTTGTTCCTATAGTCTAAGTTTCTAAGAAAGGAAATGAATGGAGAATGCACACATAATCTAGGGCCATTAATAAGATAACTATCAAATATAGGTTTCTAATTCCCAGAATAGATGATTTGATGGATTATCTGTGTGGTGATAAGTATTTTTTGAAGATAGATATGAAAAGTGGTTCTCATAATATTATGATCAGACCTAAAGATGAGTGGAAGAGAACATTTAAAACTAATGATGGACTCTATGAATGGTTGGTTATGCCATTTGGGCTCACAAATACACCTAGTACTTTTATGAGGCTTATGAGTGAAGTCTTGAAACTATTTCTAGGAAAGATTGTTATTATATATCTTAATGACATATTGGTTTTTAGAAGGTCTAAATAAGAGCATCTACAACATTTGAAGATGGTTATGACAAGGTTACATGAAGAGAAGCTACAAATTAATCTTAAGAAGTGTGTGTTTATACAAACTGAATTGATTTATTTATGTTTTGTATTATCTAGTGAAGGGTTGAAGATGAACAAGGAAAAGGTTCAATCCATTATTGATTGGCCAACACCAAGGAGTGTATCTAAGGTAAGAATTTTTCATGGATTTGCTAGTTTCTACATGAAGTTTACTAAAAATTTCAGTCATTAGTTGCTCCTATACTTGAAACAATTAAGGGGTCTAAAAATCAGTTTATATGGACTCAAGAGGCTGAAAAGAGTTTTAAATTTCTTAAACATAGAGTAACTAAGCAACCTATACTTGCAGTACCTGATTTCAATAAAGTTTTTCAAGTTGCATGTGATGCTAGTGGATTGACAATAGGGGCTATTGTTAGTCAGGAAGGAAAACCAGTGGCTTACTTTAGTGAAAAATTAAATGACATTAAGAAGAAATATTCTTCCTATGATCTTGAATTCTATGCATCGGTTCAATGTTTGAAGAAGTGGAGGCATTACCTACTTCCTAAGGAGTTTGTTGTTTACACCAATAACCATGCATTAAAATTTATTAATAGTCAACACAAACTAACTCAAAGGCATGCAAAGTGGGTAGAGTATCTTCAAAGTTATAATTTTTTGTTGAAGCATAAGATCATGCAAGAAAATAAGGTTGTTGATGCATTAAATATAAGAGGTTTATTTTTGCATGAAATTTGGGATAACAATGTTAGTTTTGATAGTTTGAAGGAGTTGTATGTGGATGATCAAGATTTCAAAGATTCCTACTAAGCTTGTAGTAGTCCGACCAGTAGAGATATGGGGCCTAGGATTGAATTTATACTACATGAAGGTTTACTATTCAAAGGAAATCAATTGTGTATACCTAGAGGATGGATGAGGGATAATCTCTTGAAAGAGAAGCATTGTGGAAGCCTAGGAGGATATTTTGGACAAGATAATACATATCTACAATTGAGTACACACTATTATTGGCCAATAATGTGATTCAATGTAAGGAAGTATGTGGAGAGATGAAAAATATGTCAACATGCAAAGGGAAGAAGAAGTCAAAATACTGGTTTGTATCAACCATTACCATTTCTGTCTTAGCCATGGGATTCTGTAAGTATGGATTTTGTTATGGGTTTTCCTAGGACTCAAAGAGGGAATGGTTATATATTTTTAGTTGTGGATAGGTTCTCTAAAATGGTTCATTTTATTCCATGTAAGAAGACTAGTGATGCAACCAATATTGCTAAAAAAAAATTCAAAGAAGTGGTTAGATTACATGGTATTCAAAGGAGCATAGTGTTAGATAGAGATACGAAGTTTGTAGGGAATTTTTGGAGAACCCTTTGGAAGAAGTTGGGAATACATCTTAGTTTCAATTTATCCTATCACCCCCAAACAGATGGCCAAACTGAAGTAGTGAATAGGAATCTTGGTGATATGTTGAGGTTCCTTGTTGGGAAAACACTTGGTAATTGGGATATGGTTTTAGCATAGGTTGAGTTTGCTTATAATGATTCTCCAAATAAGAATACATGTTTCAGTCCATTTTGTATTGTTTATGGCATGCATCCTAGGGGTGTCTTGGAACTCAGAAATCTTGGTGATATGGAGAGAAGAAGTGCATATGGGGAATACTTTTCCCAAGTCATTCATGACCTTCATGAGGTGGTTAAAATGAACATTGAAGGAAGCAATAAAAAATACAACCAGTATGCTTAAAAGAAGTCGGGAGAAGTTCATTTTCAAGTGGGTGATCTTGTTTTAGCTCATCTTAGGAGAGAAATATTTCCTACAAGTGAATATAATAAACTAAAAATAAAGAAAATCTATCCTTGCAAGATTCTTTGGAAGTTTTTAGTGAATTCCTATGAGATTAGCCTTCCTCTAGGCATGGGTATTTCACCTATCTTCAATGTAGTAGATTTATATCCATACAAAGGTGTTGCAGATGAAGAAAAAATGGTGTTGGAGTTGAAATCCACTGAAGAGAATCAAGTGATTAAATCAGTTCCATTGGAAATTGAATGCATTCTAGACAAACAATTGGTGAGATAGACATGCGGCAAGGATTATTTCAAGTACTTGGTGAAATAGTGCAACCATCCTTTAGAGGATGCTTCTTCATTAACCGCACCTGAGATTTCCACCTATGGTCATTCCATTGATGACCTCATGAACTAGAGTTCATGATCTTTTTCTCCCTCGAGGAGCTTGATGTAGGGGCATTAAGCGTTTCCCTTGAATTTTGGTTTTAGTTTGTTATTTTATGATTTTGCTTCAATTCTCTACAACATGTGGCCTATTTTGGTTGTCTACAAGATTCTTGAATCTTGTTTTTCCCTAACCTCTCATTATGCAGAGATAGTTATGGTAGTGCATGAATTTCTTACATGTCGCCTTTGGAACATGTTTGGAGGTTTTGCTAGAAGGAAAAAGGGTCGACAGTTTGATGGAAATTCAAAGCTTCTTTGGATGAGGTGAGTTTTTGGTGATGGAAGGAATAGAAGGAAGATTCAGATTGTGAAGGAAAGAACATGAAAAGTAGAAGAGGGCAACACTAGGGGAGTTGATTGGTTGGGAAATATTATAGTTTGAATAAAGTTCAAAAAGAGATCGAATAGAGGGGTGTAATCAGACTAGGCATAAAGGAAATCGATTCCTTTAAGAATTATCCATCATTGTAATTAGTTTTTGCATAGATCAATACACATTTAAACTCTAGTTATCTGATCTGAGAATTGCTCCTTCAAACCCAAGGAAATGTGATGAGGTTTTTGTTTGATGGCTTTGTTTCCTTTCACTATTTCTTTGTAAGCTTTGATTCCTACCATCTTGAATGAGGTATGAGTCTTGTAGATGTTCCTATCACCCTTGGTAAAGGATTGACCTAACCGATTGATAAACATTTTGTAGGTTTCTATTGTTGTTTAGTGTAGTCTTCTATTGCTCACAGTGTTTCAATTTTGTCTTTAAACTAGTAGGTTGCCACTAGAATGACTACCAATATAATAGTTATTTATGTTGATATTAATTATACTTGGAGATAAATTGATATAGCATAATATTTGATAACATGGTTACACTTAGCCTTTATAACTTTAAACATGTAAAGTAAAATTAGCTTTGGAGTTCATATAAGTGATTCAACTCAGGTATTGGTTCACCAATAATTTATGTTTGTAAAATTTTCTATATTAATAGTTGGAAAACCATATATAATCTATTAGTACATGTGGGAGTAGTAGTAGTAATATGGAAGGCTAATATTATAGTCAGTGTTGATGCCACTAATCTTGTTGTTCTTATTAGGATTCAACAAGGGAAAGGGCTAATAGATTATCCCATCCAGTAAACTTGTAGTTGCAGAAAAATATTTACAGTGGAATTTTCATGTTGGAGCTACATAGGTTTGATGAAAAATATTGGATGAGGGTGTAGAATGTTAGGAAATATTTCATTCAACCCAAAAACTTATTCCATTTCCTACATAACCCCATGAGAGATAAACATGCATACAAGTAACCAAAATGCATAGATCAAATAGATAAGCCACAAGATAACACAAGATGTACCCTGGAAAAACCCTCAAGAGGGAAAAACCTAGCCTCCAAAAGCATCCATACTCCATCATATTATTCAACAATAAAGCACTACAATTGTTACAATGAATACCTCTAAAGCATAAAGCCTCTCAATGCATCCACATATGTCCAAGCATGAATCCACAAATCCCATGCCATGCTTCACATATGCACTCCTCAGAAAGACTCAATAATGACAACCCACTCACCCAACCAACCTTGACCACTAAACATGTGTTTGTTTTTATAGATTCAAGCTCACACAAATACAACCAAGTGGTAAGATAAAACCATGTGCCACAAAACCGTGTGAACATAAAACCACTAATCCCTTATTTAATATTGGGTACTAAGTTTTCACTTTATTTAATATTTCCCCAATATTAAATTATTATCTCATGTCTCCCACACATTAAATAATAATACAATGTTACAATATAACATAAATTGGTCCCCAAATAATTACCTATTGTGATTAACCACACCACCTAGGTGCATCACAACTAAATACTTATTTAATTACAACATTATAATATAAAATTTTATGCAATGGTGTACAACACCATATCCCAACATTCTCCCACTTGTTGTATACATTGCATAAGGGATCAATACATAAAATACATTATCATAGCTCCATACATGAAACAACATGAATCTCCAACATGCTCTCATGCTCCATAAAGATAAACTAGTACATAAAAAACAATATGTGACTGAAAAACTACTAAAAACTGCTTATAAATGACTGAACATGGTCATGTGACCAGTAGTAGTTTATTGCCAGTCATTTATAATGCAACCAAATTGATGGCTAAACTATTTTTAGTCATTTGGTTGATTGATTTGGTTGTTAATTTAGTCACCTGATTGATCAATTTGGTCATTGATTTAGTCCTTCGAGTGATCAAATTGCTCATTATTTTAGTCATTTGATTGATCGATTTAGTCATTGATGTAGTCGTTAATTTGATTGATTTGGTAGTGTGTAATTTAGTCATTGATTGTTTTAAACTAGTCACTTATTTAGTCATTTTTTATTCACTGATATATTTTGTTGTTAATTTAGTCATTGATTGATGTTAACTGGTCACTTATTTAGTCATTTTTATTCATTGATTTTCGTCCATTGGTGGTGTATTTATTCATTAATTTTAATCATCATTTTGATCAATTTGGTAGTTTATTTAATTGTTTTTGTTCACTGATTTCTATCAACTAATAGGTAAATTGATACATTAATGTTTATTAATTGCATAATAATTATATTTAGTCATATTTATTCACTGATTTCTGTCAATTGGTAGTATATTTAGTCAATTGGTAGTTTATTTAGTTCTTTTTGTTCATTGATTTCTGCCTATAAGTGTTGGAAATGAAACAATGCTTTAATTAAGGTTTAAACATATAAAAACATAGAAAAACATAATCAATCATTCATTTGTACATAATGAAACAACTATTAAGAGGGAAAAATATTGAAATTTTATTGAGAAAACATGTTCTTACAACATATACAAGACAAAAATGTGACTTTTCTTTGAAAAATGTACTATTACAAAGTGTGTTTCTCAATGTTGTGACTGAGAAAACTGAGTTACAATGCCCTTTTTTTGGTTATGCAAGATATTACAATTTTGATGATAATTCTATGTTGCAATTTATTTGCAACTGTACATACATGTATGTTGCACTCTATGTTCTAGATACATCTCTTCATCTGCTATGTATTTACTTCTTTTTATGCACCCCTATTCTCTGCATCTACTGCTTACACAACAACATATCCCCTCTTCTATAATGCACCATTTTGAATGAGCAGAACCCAAAAAAAAAAGAGAAAAACATAATCAAGGGGTTTTACATTACAAGTGTAGTAAGATAGAGAATTCTTTGTTCTACTCACAGAATGTACACACAAATCAGATTTTCTAGGTTTTGTTTGGGTTCAACTTATTCAGGCTCAGTACATTCTCTGTCTGCAACTTCACTCTCCACACTTTGCTGTTGCTAACCCTTATTTTTCTATTCTACACTTATGGCTAACACTCTGTGATTTTTTTCAAATATTTTAGTGGCCACCATGCAAAGGTCCCTTGTTTCTCTTTCAGACGGAAAAATCCATCTATTTTTTTTGGATGATGAAGGGGTATGTTACTTGAGACCTATAAAATACATATATTTGCATCTCATTCCTTTCAATTTGACTCCATGAACAATAGATAGTGAGTGAATCTGCCCAATGCTTGTAGCAACACCATCATGCAGATCCAACACCTCAAATGTATCCCCTTCTTGGAGTTTATCAATAAATGTCTGCAAAAAAAAAAAAAAATACACATTATATTGAGATATAAAACACACATTATATTGTTTTTGAAAAATTTATGTAAGTTGTTATGTCTTTGAACAAATTAGTTTTTGTATGTGATTTTATAAAACACTCTATTACAACTAAGCTTTAAGCTTCCATATGTAAGTTATATGTTCTCCCTTAATTCCATAATCTATGTATACTATCTAATTACACTTCACTACTATTCTAATGTACAAATTCTATCAAATAGGTAATGATTACCCTTATTTACATAATAAAACAACCATTACTTACTTGAATAGTACTTACTTGCATGCGGTTTCATAACACTCACCTCGAGTTCAACACAACTACCACTATGCATATCATGTGCATGCTTGTTGAGTTCATCATCATAACCACTATCAATGTCATTGCATACATTAAGTTGTACAACTTTGCAAAGAGTTCTATTGACAGGGCCTTTTTCTTTTTGTCCTTCTTTCATATAATTGCTTTACACCATGTGGTTTGATCATCATGCAAAAATTAATATAAGTCAAGTAAAGAATGCAAAAGCTATAAATTTTTGTCCAAAAGAACATTTTAAGTATGGAGAATGACAAAAACTTGGAACAAATAATTGACAACTATTATATTAATTAACTCAACTTCAGGACAACTAAGATGATTGTGTTGTGTATTCTTGTCCACTTCATCACTACCAATATTGCCTGCTTTGTTGACACCATGAATGCATTTTTGTTTTCCTATTGCTTTGATAAAATTGATCTTCATTTGGTTTAACCATCCTGCAAAAAAATATACAAAACATTCAATAGTTGAGTAAAGAATGCAAGCTATAAATTTGTCCAAAAGAACATTTTCTGGATCACTCCAACAATAAAGAAACTAGGTTGGATTCTCCTATGCTCAAATTTCAATAATCTACATATTAAGAGGCATTTGTATATAGAACTACCAAACAAGAAGAAATGAGATCAATAGAGCCTCTTACCTCATCTGTATCCATGGATTTATGCTCATTCCATGCAAAAACTATAGGGTTAATGACATGAACCAACTACGTAACTTGTTGATTGAGACCTAATATGTAACTCATTACCTTTTGGTACCCTAGTTCATTTTAGTTGATATGATCTATAGAGGCTCCTACTAGGCATTGAACAAATGGCTGTGAAATTTTTGTTGACTAACTAGATTTCAACTTCATCCTACTCTTAGATTTACTACCATCTAGGTCTTCCATATAATTGACAATATCTTCTGCACCTGCTTCTCTATTACTTTTTTCCACCTAAAATTCAATGTCAATTTCAACATATAGTCAGTTCAATAAAAAATCAAAATAAATATCACAATGTAAATTAAACTAAAAATCCATACACTTACTGCAAATTTGTCCATTTTGGTGTGCATCCCGCCTTGGCCAAATGTATATCCAACCCTCACATTATCTCTTGCTCCTTTTCCTTTGTTACTCTTTACCAAATATTCTTTGGAATGCATACTTTCTCTCAATGCCTCCCACTCCATGGGAGATATACTGGAGTTGAACCTCTCTTTTCCCAACATGATTATTTTTCTACAACTATATCTATAATTGTTCATCAAAATTCTCATCCTTTGCTTGTAATATTTTCTAGAGATTTGTCCACCAATAGTCCCAAAAAAAAAATTTGGATTTTTTGTATAACATTTTTCACAACTTGTGGCCCTTTCTTTGCAAAATTTGATTTGCAAATATCCAAATGGGCCCTACATCTTACACCCAACTCGGTGGCCCACTTTGTAGCATTTGGCCCAATGGGCTCACCATCTCTCAATACCTCAAGAAAGAATAGCTTCTTGCCTTCTAATTTTCTTTCTTTTGCATTCCTCTTTGTAGATTTGTACAAATCTTGACTCAATCTTTGTATTTTAAAAAAAGAATCCACATCTTCTATTAAATTACCACTACCAGTATTTTTAGTTGATCTACTAGTTCCATCAAAAGTTCTAGATGCAACAGGTGCGCTCTAAGGCACAAAGATACAAGCGGTTTCTCTTCATGAATTTAATTAACTAGAACTTCATGCTCCTTGGCCATGTCAAGTGTAGCATGAGTAGGTAGATCACCACCAGTCTCCATAGATTCCACATCATTAAACACATCCTTTAATATTGAAAAAATCATTTGTAGACCTGTTGTTCCTTTGCATTGATTTTTTTTTATAATCTCTCTTAGACTTAGTCCTAAGAGATCATCACAATGTTGCACATCACCATGTGCTATATCATGTTGCACATCACCATGTGCTATATTAGGTTGCACATCACCCTGTGCTATATTAGGCTACACATCACCATGTGCTATATTAGGTTGCACATCACCATGTGTTATACCAGGCTGCACATCATCACAACTATTGTTTTCACCAACTACATTTGTTGAATCACAAATTCGTTGGCTTCTACAAGATGACAATACTATATATTTTCTTTCCTTTTTTCTTTTCTCCACATTTGATTTGCACTCTTTTTGATGCCTATAAAACAAAAAAAAATCATATTATGTCTTATATACTTAAATATCTTTCCTATAAAATTTCATTAAACACTATTAAAAAAATATTATACTACTTAGTGGAATTACAATTTTCCTTTTCAAACCAAGACTCAAAAATATATTCATTATTCCTGGCCACTTTTTCAGTACGTGCACACTCATATTCTGTCCCTGGAATTTCAGCATTATGATCACTATCATCTAATTTACACCTTACAGTCCTTGTCTTCATTTCTTGAAGTCCAAATAAACAATAATTTATAAATCAACAAATTGAATCAGTAGAACTTTATTGAGTTCATAAGTTGATAATTGTTGACTTTCCAATCAGTTGATAACTGCAAATGAAAACTTAAAATAGAATTTAGTTTATAGATTAAAAAGAATTTGTAATAAAAAACTAAGAAGATGTTTACAATTACAAGTATCAGACAAATTTTCCTTAGGGATAATTCACAAGAGAACTCATAAAAAACATAACACAAGTAGGATGAAGGAAAAACATAGTCTAGTTCATCATGAGGTGTGCTAGAACCTTAAAAAATTTCCTAGTTCCATCATCACAATTAACCTTGAGCTCCATGATCTGAGCCTTGACCCTTATATTATTTTTTATTTTTTTACTAAACATATAAATTTTTTAGGTCTAAATGACAATGAAAGACCTATACAAAGCTAAAAATTCATCATATATACTTAGGCAAAAACATGTCTAGCTAAAAAAATTCCAAATCCCTTAGCAATCTGTTACCATGATCCTTCAGTAGTAATCTAAACCCTTGGTGGGTTGGCGGTGTGTAATAAACAACATGAAGATATTTATTTCCATTTCATGGAAGTATTATGATGAGGATGTGATTGGGAAATATGAGAGAATTTAAATACATCATAAACTTCCATACCGCGAGAAGGAAAAATGAAGGGTGTGGTATAGTGGGGAGTAACCCGCCATCATAAAATACATCATAAACTGCCATACTGTGAGCAGGAAAAATGAAGGGTGTGGTATAGTGGGGTAACTCACCATCCCACGAGGAAGATCATAAAGGAATGTGGTAGGGTGGTATAAACCACTATACCATGGAAGGATGTGATGAAGCATGCAGTATGACGGTAAGCCATATGTGACCATTAATGTAAACCACAAAACCATGGTTTAAACAAGTCAAGCTTGTAGTATAGAGGTAAGGATCCCGCTAACTCGCTGTAAAATGCAAAGAAGCATGCGGTATAGTGGTTTATACACCTCTATCCCACGATAGTTATAGAAAGTGGTGGCAATAAAGTAGTATTAAATGCACAAATCACATCAACCGTCCGATCTTGTAAAATCAATGGTGTGTGTTCAAACTCGTACTAGGAGCAAAATATTTGGCATAAGGTTGATATTAATTTTGACATGACTAAGATTAGAAGCCATTAAACCAAAAATTTGACATTCTCTTTGCACTCATTTGCAAAAATTATCGTGTGAGGAGCTGGGAGTTTGAGGAGGTTAAGCTCTACAACCATCTTAACTTGGGTAAGTGCACAAAACTATTGTGAATTAAGTTTTATGAGTACAAGATTGAATTATGCATTTTAGAAGTATAGGAGAAGTAAGATAGTTAAACTATGAATTAAGTTTTACAAGAACAAGATTGTTTGGAATCCTGCATTTCAGAAGTATAAGAGAAGTAAGATAGTTAAACATCATGCCACCCAAGAAGAAGAGCCTAAAACTAAAAAGGACATCATGTCAGCCAAGAAGAAAGAACCTGAAATTAAAAAAGGAAGAATCTAAGGTTAAAAAGAGGTCCTTACAATAGTCTATCATGGATATACTCCCTAAATCAATTGAGAGAGGATTTAAGAAAGTTTTTAATGATGTGGCTCTCAGTTGTAGAGATGCCCTTATCCCTATCTTTGGGTGGGAACTACTCTAGTTCTTTTATGGCAAAAGGGAGGGAAAGATCCCGGTGTCAAATCCATGGGCATTAGATTTGGCCAAGTTAATTGTCCCAAATGTTTTTATAGATGTAGAGTTCATTAGAGTATTGGGTCAAAGTTATCATTCTGCTACTAGGTCTGTGAGATTGCTAGATGGTTCACCATTAGTTGTGTTGACTAAAGTGGCCATCACTGAATTTTTTGACCTAAACAAACAAGCCCTGACTAAAATTGATTTGAAAAGAAGTAAAGAAGAATATACTAGATTGAGGAAAACCCATAGAAGTGATGAAGTCCCCATTTACATGAAAAGGGGTGTGAACAATAGGGTGATTCCTATACCCCCTTCTGCTACTGAACCATTTGAAGTCTCAGATTTCCAATTCTATTTCAAGAAAACCTACTTTTCTCTCTGTCAAGTATTTGGGATAGATGCAAAAGAGAAAATTCCAGTTAGTTTAATGATGATGGCTATGAGGATCCAAAACCCTGAGACAAACATTGAATATGATTTTTCCTCATATCTTGAGAAAGAATTGCATGAAACATTTTTGTAAGGGAAAATAGAGCCCCCATAACATTCAGACAATATTCTTTGTTGCTATTAACACAAGGATTTGCACCCAAAATTATGCTGAAAAGCTCAATAAATCCTGTGCACATGGGACTATTCTCTGGCTGTGGGTATCCTATGGTGAGAATAGACCTCCAGGTTTTGGGCTGGTTCCCTTTGGATTTTCTTGTAAAACTGGTTTTTTCTAACAGAGGTAAAGGATAGAAGGATAAAGTAAAAATAAAATAGGAAAATAAGGTGATTCACCAATATGTGAAGATGACTTGAATTTGCTTTAAAACCTCTCAAGATATTTTAACAAATGAAACTAAAAGAGAATTCACTACTCAATCTAGCATGTTCTACATAAATGATTCATTTGAAAGGTTTTTATGATCAAAGTTTTTTTGAAAGAAAACAATGATGTTTTCATAACAAGCATTCAACAAATCTATGAAACACAATCAATGACCTGCACTATAACATACTGAATCTAAGCAAGACATTGAGGCAATAAGATTAAAATAAGGATTTGATGGAAATCACAAACTATTAATCCAAAGACTTACTCACAATACATGCACAAGACATATCTGAGAAGGAATGACAATACATGCACAAAAGCCATGACCATAGTGAAAGAATAAAGTTTAACTTAAAAACTTTAAGGCAAAAGATTGCCTTCTCCAACGCATCCCTTAGGGTTATAACCCTAAAATGAATGATAAACATTCATTTCATTTCATTCTTTTGCTGTTGGAAGAAGAGAGCCGCCATGGATGAAACCCCAACCACGTTTTTGCTAGTTTCCACTATATTTCGAGCCATTTTTTGAAGATTCTGGAAGATTTATGGCAGAAATACGAAGGTAAATAGACTTATCTTCAAATCTGGAGAATTTTCTTTGTCTTTGAAAGCTTTTGAAAGCTTAACAGGCTGCTGCCATCTACTATTTCTGATATTCTCTATGGAAATTTGTTTATGCTATTTTTCTTGACTTGGTCACCATGGTTTTACTCTTGGCTGAGCTTCTGTGGAGCTTTGAAATGAGGAAATTTCACAGCTTCCTTCTTTGTAGCTGGGTAAGTCTTTTTACCAGTCAAGCTTTTATAGAAGTTCAACTTCTTTTTTTTTTTTTCAAAAGCTAGAGTATCTTAGAAATTTTACTCTTCTGGCTATGGCTATGCATTTCTACATTTGGGCATTACTATTTTGTTGAACATTGAATAAAAGAATAATTATTCTTTGTCTATGTGCATTTACCTCTCATGAGTTGGGAGTAGCTATGTATCTCCTATATTGAGCTTTGAAATACTATTTCTTTTGTCGTTCTTTTGTGTGGGTTATCCCTGAAATCTCATATAAGCTCAAGCAGCTTCATTTTACTCACTTCCATAGCTACAGTCATACACATTATGATTAACACCTTGAACTCCTCTGCAATCTTTGTGATCATTCTGTGAAATTTCTCCATGTTGAAAGCACATTATTGTTTATGATTTGATATGAACAAATCACTGCCTTATACTTCTGAGCATTCAACACCATATTGCAAAAGGTTTTTTTTTTTTTTTTAAACGAAATAATGCTATCCAATTTACAGAAGATTATACAAACAAAGAAAAACACTTTTTAACAGAAAAGAGAGACTATTATTGCTGGTTCTTCTGTGTAAGCAATCCTTATTGTATTTTCTGATGATGTCTCATGCTGTCCCTTTATTTTGGCTGACATAATCTTTGCTCTATGAAGATTTAAATTACATGATTTTTGAAAGATACGTCTTTTTTCGTAAAATTAGTCATTGTCTTAAACCTCTTTAAAGAAGATAAAGAGGTGATGTCCCTCTCTTTTCCTTATATAGATTATAGTGAAAAAACAATTTTTGTTCTTTCTCAACCAATAGTGTTTTCATACTACTTTGGGTGCTCATAAGTTTTTATTTCCTTTGTTTGTCATATACTATACTCTGAATGATCTGCTTACCATCAAACTGCTCTCTCATTTACTGTTACTTGAGAAAATCTAAATATGAATATACTCTTGTATCCTTTGATGATTCTTTTATGAAAGTACGTGAATGTACTTAGCTGTTATATGAAGCTATCTTTTTAATTTCTGCAAAACTCAATGTTGATATGATATTTATATTGTTGATACCACTATATGAGCTGAGCTCCACCCTTGTGGGAGCCTCATTTAACCCCACTCATATTGAAATTTGATGAATTCAACAACATTACTTTTCCTGTTTCTACACATGAAACAAACAATGTTAATAAAAAGATAGATCAATGATTCTTTCCTGGTGCTCCACTTTTCTTATTAACTGGTGAATGATTGATAAGACGTACTTTCCATTTCTGTTGGTAATGTAGGGATAAGATGAAATATGATTCCTCATTGCTCTAACATCACCCCTCACAATTTTGTAGGTAAACTTTGGAGATGGAGTTGAAATTGATGCTGAAGTTGAAAAAGATCAATGCAACTACGACAATGATTCATCATTCCAGGCAATGACGAATCACCTTTTCACCTTATTGTTACATTACTTCCAGTTGTGTAATGCATGTTTTCTTTCATTCAACATTTGATTAAGAATCAAAACAGGCTACTCCCACGGCTTGTGTGGGATTACAAATCATTTTTCAATAAATCAATGTTCAAAAAGATGTAATGAGTTATGTGTTTTCCTTGAACCCATCATTTACATAATCTAAAATACATTGCAACTGCTTAAAACACGTATCCTGTGATCAATAAGAGATTTATTTCTACTGTTAAATCTGCAATACCTTATACAAAACAATTGCTTCAGTTGAATGGTTCATTCTTAATATTGTTTTCTTCAATGGAATTTGTTTACTTTCTGCTTTGTTGAACTGTTCAATCAGTTTAGTCTAAACTGTTGAATTATTTTACAAATCATTTGTAAACCAACCTTCATTCTAAGAACAAAAATTTCATTTAATGACTTGTAATAATTTTTTTTGTATCCTAGCAAATAATTGCTTTTATGATTACTAATTTTAAGCAAGACACTAAAAATTGGTAACAATTGCGCCACCTGATATTATACCAGAATTAAGATAGATGGACCAAAAGGATGTGTTTGGGTCAGATTGACAAGAAGGGGAATTTGTTGCCAGTGCAACTATGGTGTTATATATGGGACAACAAATGTAAGAATTCAAATTATGTGATATTCCATGATGACTTTGTGTACAAAATTATGAAATTTTTTGGCCATCAACCACCAAGACTACACACACTTGTGCTACAATTGTTAATACCTTTGGATTTAAAACCTGAGCAAGGCCATACTCATAACTTCAGTGATTGGTTTTTTCTACCAAATACCACAATAATCAAGATTTATGGATACCTATAGGCCCCACATATACTAACAAAGTTTGTCCCCCTTCAATTGGCATTTTTAGAGTTCATGTGGAAGATTATATGGATGGAAAAGAATGTCATGAGTAAAAAAAGGAAGGGTACATTTCTACCCAATTTGACAACATGTTGGGAACTATCAGTGGGATTTGATACACTTGAAGAGTTGAAAAATTATCTAAAATCAAGGTACTCTTTACAGTCTGGAAAGGAAAGAGCTTTTGACCCTGAGGGTCACATGAATTTTGTAAGACACACCATCCTTACCAAGGCTATGGTTACTCACCATATTGATTATGAAGAAGATGTAATAAAAAATTATTTCACTCCTCAAGAGCTATATGAGAGGAGGAGAAAATGGGAAATTATGAAAAGGCTTGAGGAAGAAAGAAAGATGAAGATCAATGATTTCTTAGGTTATTTCATAGAGGAAGAAGATCTTGTCAAGAGGATTGATATGATAATTGATAAGTTTCATGAACTATTTAAGACAACATAAGATATGGGGAGACTTGCCAAATTGTCTCCCAAAAGGCTAAGTGGTATTGTAATTAAAGAACCAACTCCAAATACTATTTCAGTATGTCATGCTTCTCTAGGATCACCTCATGAACAACCACCTTCTAAAAAACAAAAGAAACAAGAGATAGACCCACTTGTTTCCTATGAAATAAGTGAGGAGGTTGGAAATACAAAAGAATCAATTAATGTGTTAAAAAATTTCAAGGATGATATTGAAGTGGACCAACCTATGCTTGAAACTGAAGCCCATAGGCCTGAACCGATAGCCGATATTGAGGTACAAGGAGAAAGAGAAATGTAGGAGGATGACAGGGTTGTTGTAGCTCGCAAGTTCTTGGAAGATGATGAATCTATCAAAACCCCTGAACTTAAAAACTTTTGGATTAAGATGAAAATGAGAGAGTTTGAAGCAAGGATTGAAATAAATAAGATGGGAGCTAAGGAATCCCAGCATTATTAGATAGTAGCCAAAACTTTTAATGAATTAAGGATTGATAATATTGATATCATCCCACAAGAGGCTAAAGAGATGATTTTGAAAAGTAATATACTTATTGTCCTTGGTATGGAATGAAAGAAAATGTGTTTACTTGATCAAGTGAGAACACAGGAAGACCCAATGCTGATTTTTGAGTTTGACTCAGATGAAGGTGTGAGTGGCACATGGTATAACCCTAAGATTGAAACCTTGGAATTCTAGGAAAAACAAAAGAGTACACAAACACCAAGGTTACTAGATGTAGCGTAGGAAATAAAAGGGATAGCTATGGTGAAAACATTAAAGGATACATCTCCTCTAGAAGCTACAACCATCATGACAATGAATTCAACTATGTTCACCCGAGATGTAGTTAAGGAGATGGAAGCTAGATTGGGAGAGTACAAAAAGGAACAAAAGTTTTTAAATAATGAATTTAATAAATTGTTCATGGAAAATCTGAAGTTGAAGGAACAATTAAAAGGAGCAGGCCCCTCAGAACGATGAAATAATATTATACCAACGTCCCCCTACTCCACCAGCTCATATAGAAAGTGCTTCTATTGAACAAGTGAGAATTCTTAGACAGGAGATTGAAGAGTTAAAGAAAGCCAACAATGAGGGTAAGGAAGGAGTGAACAAGAAAATATGAAATGTTTTAGAGAAGGCCCTCGAGCATAGGACAAATCTAACTGTGGATAAGTTAGAAAGTATGTATGATTGCTATAGCTCAAGTGACACATGAAATTGATTAGATGAAAATACATCTACCCATACTAGATCCCCTTTTTAAGAACTGGCAGCCCATACACCACACATTGGTAACCTTGTGTAGAATCTTACAAAGGAGTACTGAGGCTCCTGCAACATTAAAACCTATAGAGCAGATGGCAAAAATAGTTATAGATGAATTCCAATATATACAAGGAGAGGAACAAAAGATCAAAACAAGAATAGATTTAATTCATACTCTAAATCAATGGTTTGTGCCAAAACTATTGAAAGATGATGGCCACTTGAAGGACCTCAATGAATGGAAGAGTGAATTTGGCCAGATTGTTCCACAGTGCATCACTCATATAAAAAAGGATGGTGAGTTGAGTCTTGACAGGTTCGACTTAATCATGGATGGAGTAATAGTGTTGGATGTTGGATATTCTAAGTTTATCATGGATGGCAAAGCATTACTAGACAACTGATAGAAGATTTACCTTGAAAATATATTGAAAATTCAAGAATACAAATGGCCACCTGATTATACAATGTACAAGTGGGAGAAAAGGTATATGGGTCCTTCCCCTGAATAGTAGGCCTTGGGGCTATAGCAGTGGAAGAACCACACATTCAAATACACTAATATGGAGAAAGGACCTTGAGCAAATCTTTAGTGATCACAGGTGCCTTACAGAGATTAATGGACTATGGTGTCCCAAGTGTTGCAGACTTCATTAGTTATCTACTTTCTCTATTTTATGTTTTAAGAAAAACTAATGTTTAGTTTAGTTTATACAAAGAGACATTGAATTTTGAAAAGATGCCATATTTTGTAACGTTCTAAAGCTTGTTGCTTCTCTTATAAAAGAGAAATAGATATGAGGAGACTTATGTTATATTGTAATATCTATTTGAAGTAATCAATGGGAAATAATATTTAATCTGGTGCTTGAATTATGCTCTCAATTATTTATTGATAATACTGTGTATGATTGGATTTTTTATGTATTTTAGGTTGGAATATAGGGGTATATTATGAATTGGTATCAATATTTATTCATAATCATCTGCATTGTTGATTACACTGCTTTGCACATCTTTCAAACTCAAAGCATTACTTCACATTGCGTAACTAATAACTAGATGTTGATAGATGACAAAATTTTAATTACAATATAGTTTTTACAAAGTCAACCTAAGCAGTTATACAATTAATTCACATTGCATTATACTAATAACTAGGAGTAGCTTCCAATTGCATTTTCTTGTCATGGCATTCCATGAGACCACATTTCTTTGAGGCATTTTTTCAAATAGTTCACTGCCTTGTCTATGCTACTACATGTTTTTCATACATATTGTCTACCAAAGCATTTTATCAAACATTTCACTACCTTGTTGTTATGGCTAAAATCCTAAAAAAGTGCTTTCAAACAAGCTATGAATGCTTGGAAAAAATCTATCAAAGCATAATAGTAAGCAATAGCATAGACAAGACAGTGAATTGGTTGAAAAAATGCCTCAAAGAAATGTGGTCTCATGGTGATGGAATTCCATGAAAATCCATAAAAATTCACTTTTCATGGAATTCATTATGCCATTCCATCACCATGAGACCACATTTCTTTGAGGCATTTTTTCCAAAGTTCATTTCCTTGTCTATGCTACCACATTTTTCATACATGTCTACCAAAGCATTTTATCAAATAGTTCATTGCCTTGCTGCTATAGCTAAAAGCCTAAAATAGGTGATTTAAAACAAGCCATAGATGCTTGGAAAAAATATATCAAAGAATAATAGTAAGCAACAAGCTATGGTCTCATGGTTTTTTTTGGCGTGAAAATCAACGTGATTTTATTTGCATTTTTTTTGGCAATTTTGTTGTTTGAAATGGGGAAAAATCTCTATGGTCAGTTTTGGAATTTTTTAATTGTATGATTCTCACAGTTAGTGAAAAAGGTAGTGTTGATGAAGGGATGGAAAAGATGCATAGATCCTTTGAATTATACCCATACTATGCAATGGCATTGAATCATTTAGCAAACCATTTTTTCTTCACAAGGCAACATTTTCTTGTGGAACAGTTGACTGAGACAACTCTTGTTTCAACTGACCACCCTCTCACGTAGTCTCATTCATATTATAATTTTGCACGATATTATCATAGTAAAGGTGATTATGACACCACTAGCTACTACTACATGGCATCAATCAAGGAAAGCTAGAGGCCACATGATTTTGTGGAAAGGTTCAATTGAAGTTAGGAGATCTTAAGAGTTCTCTCTCAAATTTTGAAAAGGTTTTGTAGGTCCACCTTGAGAACTATGAGAGCTTAAAAGTTGTAGGCCATATATATGCTTAGCAAGGGTAGGAAGAGAAGGATTTGGAAATTTTACGAAAGGAAACTCGCATAGATCCATGCGATGCCCATGTATTTATCAAGATGGGTGAGTTTTTAATATCGACAGACACCAGTGCAACCTTAGATTCTCTTAAGACAACAAAGTCTCTTCAACAGAAGAGCAGAGAAGAAGTACCCATTGAATTGTTAAAAAAAATTGGGTTCTTTATTTTGAGCGTGATGAACTAGAGTTATCTCAAAAAAAATTTATGGAGGCATTAGGAAATGGCATTTGGGTTGAATTCATAAATAAAAGCCCTAGTGCCAATTCTGTAGTTTTTTTGTGTGCTTTAAGGATATGGAATTCTTCCATCAACTAGAAGAAGGTGGTGTTTCACTTGAGTTACCATGGGATAAATTCACAAAACTATTTAATCTTTCTAGGTTGTTTGAATAGCTACATGATACTAAAAAAGCAAATCTTTTATATAGGCCAAAATTGTTCAAGTTTCTTGATTTTGTGGATGCATATCTACGTCTTGCAACCATGGCTCAGGCTCAGAATGAGATCCAACTAAGCCTAGAATTGATTGGGTATGAATTTAATTTGGATAAAAACTCATCAAATGCTTTGTGTATGCTTGGAAACATGGAACTAAAAACAAATGACTAGATTAAAGCAAAAGAACAATTAAAGTAGCATGCCAACTTGTCTTGGTTAATGAAGCAAAATGAAAAGGTGATGAAGAACAAAGGATTCAGGTGGAAAGGAGAAATAAAGTGGAAGAACTTTGGTGGGTGATGCAACAAGAGGATCAATTATAATGTGTGAAGGAATTATGGAAGAGTAAGCATAAGGATATGGATGATGATGATGATGATGAGGTTGTTCAGTCTGAGAAGAAACAAAAGAAGGAAAAGAAGAAAAAGAAGAAGGATAAGGACCACAAGGCTTCTGATTCTTAAATGGAGTAACGTGATGTTGCCATGGAAGATGAGGAAAATTATATGAGTGATAAGGCACAAGATGATGTAGAAAATTCCCAAGATCTTCTTACAACTACAGGTATAGAAGACTCTGATGATGGTGAGACAAATTCTAGAAAGAGACTATTTTAAATTATTGACTAAATTTTTGAGGTAGCTTATCCATCATCATTGTATGCATCATCTTCTCTTGGAATCTGTTTTTACAATGCAACAAGCCTAGAATTGATTAGGGATGCACTTAAGGTGGATAAAAACTCATCAAATGATTTATGTATTCTTGGAAACATGGAACTAAAAATAGATGACTATCTTAAAGCAAAAGAAACAATTAAAGTAGCATGCCAACTTGTC
This sequence comes from Sequoia sempervirens, assembly GCA_007258455.2. Lineage (NCBI taxonomy): Eukaryota > Viridiplantae > Streptophyta > Pinopsida > Cupressales > Cupressaceae > Sequoia > Sequoia sempervirens. The sequence goes on from VDFB02017670.1 coordinate 100,601, forward strand.
TTGGCTAATGAAGCAAAACAAAAAGCTCATGAAGAACGAAGGATTCATATGGAAAGGAGAAAGAAAGAGGAAGAACTTCGATAGGTGATGCAAAATGAGGAGCAATTTGAATGTGTGGAGGAATTATGCAAGAGTAAGCATAAGGACAGGGATGATGATGATGATGAGGTTGGTCAATTTAAGAAGAAACAAAAGAAGGAAAAGAAGAAAAAGAAGGATAAGGACCACAATGCTTATGATTCTTATATGGAGGAACCTGATGTTGCCATGGAAGATGAAGAAAATTATATGAGTGATAAGGAAAAACATGATGCAAAAAATGCCCAAGATCTTCTTATAGCTACAGGTATAGAAGACTCTAATGATGGTGAGACAAATTCTCCAATTTCAACAAAATCACAAAGGAGACATGCTTACTTTGATTCTAAAGATGAGGAACCATTGCAAAAATAGATTCCAAGAGAATATAATCCATATGATGATGATGTCTAGGCTTCTTGAGCTTTAACCAAACCTAGCTCCTATTTTCCAAAAGAAGAATCCCCAAGGCCCATGGGAAATGAACGATGAGTATTTGAGTTTCAACTTGGTTTTGTTTCAAAAAGGGGACATTACATTGTACAAGATTTGTTTAACAATAGAATAATTTAATCCACCTATTTGGGACTATAAAATAAAAATAGATGAATTAAACTATTTTAAATTATAGGTTCTTTTAATCTAGAATCTGATAGAAAGATAAAGTATAATACATTGAAGGACATAGAAAATGTTCTAAAATAAAGACTAAAATAGGTTGCCCATAAAAAAAAAGAAAGAGGAAAAATGAAAATATAACATATAGATGATTCATTTGAAGTTTTTTATAAGATCTCATTTAACTATGTCACATGGATTTGGAAGGGACAAAGCATATTTGATTGACAAATTTTGAGGTAGCTTATCCATCGTCATTGTATGCATCATCTTCTCTTGGAATCTATTTCTATAATGCACCAAGCCTAGAATTGATTGGAGATGCACTTAAGGTGGATAAAAAATCATCAAATGCTTTATGTATGCTTGACAACATGAAACTGAAAAATAGATGACTGTCTTAAAGCAAAAGAAACAATTAAAGTAGCACACCAACTTGTCTTGACTGATGAAGCAAAATGAAAATTTGATGAAGAATAAAGGATTTAGATCGAAAGGATAAAGAAAGAGGAAGAAATTTGAGCGTGTGAAGGAATTATGGAAGAGTAAGTGTAAGGATAGGGATGATGACAATGATGAGGTTGGTTAGCCTGAGAAGAAACAAAAGAAGAAAAATAAGGATAAGGAACACAAGGCTTATGATTCTTATATGGAGGAACTTGATGTTTCCATGGAAGATGAGGAAAATTATATGAGTGATAAGGCACAAGATGATGCAGAAAATTCCCAAGATCTTCTTGTAGCTATAGGTCTAGAAGACTCTAATAATGGCGATACAAATTCTCCAATTTCAACAAAATCATGAAGGAGATATGCATACTTTGATTCTGAAGATGATGAACCATTGCAAAAACATAGAACGAGAGAAGATGATCCATATGATGATGATTTCTAGGCTTCGTGAGATTTAACCAAACCTAGCTCCTATTTTCCAAAATAAAAATCCCCAACGCCCATGGGAAATGAATAATGAGCATTTGAGATTCAACATACTAAAATAGGTTGCCCATAAAAAACAAGAAAGAGGAAAAATGAAAAGATAACATACAAATGATTCATTTGAGGTTTTTGATAAGATCTCATTTAACTATGTCAAATAGATTTGGAAGGGACAAAGAATATTTGATTGACTAAAATTTTGAGGTAGCCTATCCATCATCATTGTATGTGTCATCTTCTCTTAGAATCTATTGAAACTCAAATGCTCGTCATTCATTTCCCATGGGTGTTGGGGATTTTTCTCTTGAAGAATAGGAGCTAGGTTTGGTTAAAGCTCAGGAAGCCTAGACACACTACAACAAATTCCTATGATTTGCTCCATTTTTTGCTTTCACCCACTATTTTAATGTATTTTTTTCCAATTTTTTAAAAACGTCAGCGCTATTTATTGGGATTTAGGCGCTAATGTGCATCAAAATTAGCACAACTATAGCAACATATGTAGTAGAGAAGTATACACCGTAACCCCATAGTAAGAAACCTTGAGCAAGGTGGTAGTGAGGTAAATAGTTGAAGGGAAGTGCAAAACACCGACATATCACATTGATAATCATGAGTCTCCCTGACATGGAAGAGTTACACCAATATATAAAGAAATACCACCGAAGGAAAATATCAATGAGATAGTGGAATATCGACAAGAGATATTAACTTGTATCATCGACACTAGCAACCAACATCAGAGGAACATAAGATCTAATGTTGATGAGACATTGAGATATCGGTAAGACAAAGAAGATTGTCTCATCGACACTCTTCAAGTGATGATTAAAAGCATACACCACTATACCACTGGGAAGGTGAGAAACATATGTGGTAGAACGATATACACCGCAACCCCACAACAAGAAGCCTTGAGCAATGCGATAGTGCGGTAAATAGCAGAAGGGAAGGGAAAAACACTGCCATATCGTATCAGGTATAATAAGAGACGACAATAGTACAGTAATCATGGCATCATTACAATTTATAGCACTAAATGCAGCAAATCACATTAGTCACAATCCATTTGAATATAGCTTGCCAAAATACTCTAAAACTCTAATAAACATACTCTAAAAAAAAATTTGAAATCTTATTTTTAGGCATAGCCCGCTAGAATGGAGTTTTCATTTTAATAAACATATAATAAAACCTTTGTTGAAACCTTATTTTCAGGCGCAGCCCACCAAAATGGAGAAGTGTTTTAGTAAAGAATGACAAAGAATGGTAAGGAGATGTGTGTGATAGGAGGCATAGGATTCATTGTTGTTTATCTCATTCCTACTTTGATCAACAAGGGTTACAATGTTCGCGCTACTATTTTTAATCCAAGTATTTAATTGACATATGTTTGCATAATCTCAAATTCCTTTAGATGCTTTTGAAGTATCAATGTATCCTATATAGGGTTTAGAATGACTTCTTTTAATTTAAAAAAATAAATCAGATGTTTTTGAAGTATCAATGTGTCCTATATAGGGCTTAGAATAATTTCTTTTAATTAAAAAAAATAAATAAATGAGGTATTTTCCTATGATTAGATAATGTGGAGATCTAAATTTTCCCTAGCACACTGTCCTCTTTCGCACTGTGTCCATTACTCCAGTTGCTAGGGTTTTGCATTTGACATCTTTAATATCTTCATGATAGTGGCTTTTAAATAGATCTCAATCTTTGCTTTAATCTTTATCATGGTAACCCTTGAGTTCCATAATCCACCTTCAATCTCTTCTAAGAACATTGTCTTAAGCTAGACTAAATAGTATGCATATAAAGCAAGTCCTTCATACCTTCCATTGTTCCAAACCACCACTCACTTCCTTGCTTAAAATGTTGCCTCCATAAGCACAATAGCATGTTTTAAAATCATGGTTGCTAGTGATTGACCATTAAGGTCACTACTTTCATCAAGATACAATGAGATTTTTGTATTCAAACTTAAGGTATTATGCAAGATAACATTGTGAATTGTTTGTTGTGTACAATTTGATTTTCTCACACATTTACTACTTTTCTAACTGCCTTTAAGACTAGATATTGCACCATCAGCTGCAATCTCAAACAACTCACTCACTGTCACTTGAATATTTCTTTCATGAGTATCCTTGTATAAAATCAAACTATGCCCTATAGACTGCCTACTTACTTACTAATATAGGGGACTCATTGTTTCATGGTATTTTGAGTTTTATTTAGAAGGGGTTAATATGTGGCATTTTTATGTGTAGGAAGAATATATTGTGATGCAACATTTAGGTATGGATGGTTTAGGAAAAATTGGATTGCTATCAGTGTAATAACCAGGTTGGATTGTACCTTGAGCCAGTTTGAAACACTTCCAGGTGTTTTCACTCCAAAGCAGAACTTGTGTGTGGGAATTTCCAAATATACGACAGAGGAATTTCCTACATTCTAAAGATAAAATCATAAATCTTCTTATCTAGTTTCTGATCCAACCTAACATCTTTAATATCCGATAGAGAAATTTTGTACATTCTAAAGATAAAATCATAAATCTGCTTGTCTTTGTATAATTGCTCATTTGAATATTTTCTTTAATAGTTTTAGGTCCATGTCCACGTACATATCTTCTTCTTCTTCTGCTAGTTGAATGCATAGACTCTACATTTGATCCAATCTCCATATAAAATAATCAACAACATGCATTAATTTATGATTGTACCTTGAGCCGATATGAAACACTTCCGGGTGTTTTCGCTCTGAAGCAGAACTTGTGTATAGGAATTTCCAAATATCTGACAGAGGAAGTTCCTACATTCTAAAGATATATTCTATGAAACATTCCTTATTTTCTATGAAACAGTGTATATATTCTTGTACTTGTAAATATTATTTTACTATTATGTCTATTAAAGAAAACAGAGTTTCAATAAAGAATGCTTCACCCTTTTTTGTAAGTGAGTATGTGAATTATTGTTTAAGGAAAAATCTTAGTGTTTACATTTTCAGTTTACTAGTTTCAAATATTTTTTTGCTATGTATGTGCTCTTTATCTCTAATGACATAAAATAGTAATATCATCAGAATCAAGCTTTTCAATTTCAGCACCATCATTGTCCACACTTTTCATATCCTGATCACTTTTAAGTAAAATCAACAAAATTTTATTTTTATTTCTTGTCCTAGTTAATCTTGATTCCTTTCAGCACAACACAATAGGTTGCATGTTAAATTTCAAACATTTTCTTTGCATTTTTTTGTATATATTATTTTCTCAGTGCATCATTATGTAACAACAATTTCACTTCTGAGATATACAATAAAAATAAATGAAAGCACATGTTTTCTTTGTCAAGGAAAATGTATGGTGAATACCCTATGTCTTTCAGATAAGTGTGCAAGCGAAATAAGACATAATTGATTGAATCTGATTTTCTACTGTACAATTGTTTTTTTATGTGGAGGTTGCAACAACTTATCATGGATTAGTTTTGGCTAAGAAACAAGGTGTTTCTAAAATATGGCTACAGGGGGACTCTCTTAATGTGATTAATTGTCTCATGATGAAATGTCATCCTTCATGGTCAATTTCCAATTTTATTAATGACTCAATATCTATTATTAACTCTTTTGAGAAGATCAAAATCACACATATTTTTTGTGAAGTGAACATGATGGCTGATGGGGTTGCCAATGTGGGAATGGCTAAGAGATCTGTGTGGGATTCTTTTGAATTGCTACCTCTTAATCTGAAGTGTATTTCTAATGATGACCAACTGGCTTGTTTCTAGGCAAGATGTTCTCGAGGAAAGGTTTTTCATTATGATTTTAAGTTGGGTTTTGCACGTCCACCCTTTTCTCTTTTAGTTTCATTATTCTTTCCTTGGTTTCCATAGAAGGATGGAATGGCAATTTTGGCAAGGTTGTACTTGGAATTATAAGCCCACACGTATTGTGGGTGTTTTTTGTATTTTTTTAGTAGCGCTTGGTTCATTTTACTTTTTCATTTCTTCTAGGTGTTCTTGGGTTTTTGTTTGTTTCCTGTCACTATGGGTGGTGACCGTTGCAGAATTGAGCCAAGTTCCTATGAAGAGTTTCAAAAAAATGCTATTGTGTGGGAGCACTTGGAATTGGGGGGGTTACTCAATTTATGTAGAGAATTCAAGGCCCAGACCCTAATGTAATGGATTTCTTTGTGAAAGGATGGAATGAGAGGTCTCTGTGTTACCAGGGCATTGAGTTTTGAATTGATGAGGATTTTATTGTGGAGGTAACTGGTCTTTCAGTTGTTGGGAGAAATTTTTTCAGAGATAGGGGAGCAGCTAAGAAGGCTTTTGAAAATTTCTTTAAACATGACGAGAGGAAGAAGATTAAGGAAATTGGAAGTGGAGGTTATGATAGGAAGTCCCTGAAGCCACTTTGGAGGGACCTCGTGTTGGCCATTATGCACTACTTCACCCTTGAACGTAGATTCTCTATGGTTTACACTCACCATTTTCATGCTCTTAAATCATTTTAGGCATAATTTTTCAGTCTCATTTCCTTTTTACCTATTACATTCTATGGAGAAGAGTATTGAAGACCACAGAAAGAACCCTAAGAAGGTGGTTCTTCATCAAGGTCTTATGTGTTTTATTTTTTCTCATATCAAGCTAAAGTTGATCTCGGTCTCCCCTAAAACTCATGGGAAGAAGGGAGTTAAAAATGATGGGTATGAAACAAGGGAATCTACCGGTGAATGGGTCAGTAGTTTGAAGGAGGAAGAGTCAAAATATGAGGATATGTCTATTGATGAAGGAGGCTCTAAGGAAAGGGATGAGGAATCAAAAGAATGGGGTAAGGGCTATGAGACTAATGTGGAGTTGTGGGAGACTATGGCTAATTCTGTTAGAAAATATTTGAAGGGGAAAACCAAAGACATGAAGAAAGTTAAAGCTTCATCCAAAAGGAAAATTGAGATAGGCACTGAGGTGGTTTCCCCTGGTTCGAATGTGAATCCCGTGATGTCTTCTAGAAAAGAGGGTTTGAAGGGTTTTCATCCTATGGGTGATGAGGGTTTGAAGGGTTGCCATCTTGCAGGTGATGTGGATCCTTCAAATTTTGATTGTGTTTAGAATGCTTCATTGGGGAACCCAGTTCCTAGTAAGGATGGTCTGCTAGAGAGCTCCCCAGTGCAAGGGCTTAACGTGTTGGTTAATTTGGATGGTCAGTTTGGTGGCCCTACTGATATGGGTAACTCTAAGATGGAGGTGAAGCCTAATGAGACTAGCCTCGTGGAGATGCAGGGGATTGATGCAGTTAATTGTTCTCAAGATTTTTCTGTTGTGGAGAAGAAAGTGAAGAAGGAATGTCTAGAGGCATTAGCTGATTTGGAGAATCTACCAGATAAGGAGAGGATAAAGGTGGATGTTGTTGAGGTTGAGGATTCCCCAGCCGAAGAAGAGGATGAACAAAATAGGGAATGTTTTGATTCCCCTATTGAATTGAAGCAAAAGGGTCAGCCTCTGGTTAACTAGGATGAAATTTTTATGAATATGTTTTGTAGAGTGGTCAAAGATGGGACAAGAAACTTGCTTTCCCTGGTTAAGTGGTTATTTTTTGAGGTTAAGGAACTCAATCTTTAGATGAAAAATTGGCAGGATGTTTGTGTTGCTATGCTAAGAGGTAACCAAAAGGAGTGGGAAATAAAAGGAAAAGTGAAATCAATGCATAACAAGCTTGATAAGCTATTGGTCGATGTTGATCGTTTGGGGATTTCTCATGAGGAAAGAATTTCCTCTTTGGAAGTTATTGTTAATAAAATGTATGTTAGCCACCAGACTACTTCACACCATCATCCTAACACTCTCCTTACTCTCGAAAACCAAGAAGCATCGAAGGAAATGCAAGGAAAAACTTCATTACATAGAAAATTTATGGCCATCACCATTAATGTCGAACGTACGTCCAACACCGATAGCAAAGCCTTCATCAATGCTTCATGTCCTTCAATAATTTCAAAAAAAAATCCTCTACTTACTAACTAACACCACCTTGCATTAAGTGAAATGAAAAAAAATTACTCCAAAGAAACTCCTCTAAAATCCTCAATTATAAATTCATCCACCTCTGCAAACATTAAAGCCCATTTCGAGAGGGTATTTGCTTCCATATTCCCTATTCTCCTAACATAACTAATCTTATAAATCTCAAAAAGAGCTAATTCTTCAATAATTTTCCTAATCGCACCCTGCAAATGCCAAGCATCAATTCCTTCTTTTATTATTGCTTGGATGATTATTAAGGAATCACCCTCCACAAGAATCCTTGTGGCCCCTAACTTCCTAACTAACTTAACGGGCCTAACGATATTCAAATTTTATTTGTGCATAGTTAAATTGAATTAGTATATGTTTCAGGACAAGGGCTACAAGGCTAGGCTTGAGAAAATTCATGCCACGCATTACAAGGGCCAGAAAGGTTTACATGCCTTGATCTGTACATTTGTAAGTATATTTAATATGTTAAATGACATATTTTGTTTATTTCCTTGGAAAAAGTAAATGACTGCATATTAATTAGTTTAACTACTCCATGTGCCATGTTTTGATAGGAGGAGAAATATGGTCGCCATCCAAATCAATTCAAAAATAATATGTTACAAAAAAAAAAGTGGAATGATTTTGTAATATGGATGGAGAACGGGGTATTAATAGTTGAGTTTCAATAACTTAGTTGGATATTGTTGTGTTAATATGTCAATTTTCATCTCTTGTGTTGAGTTGTTTATTGATGCGTAGGATGAGTAAATAGAGCTCAAATATTATGATTACAAGATGGCCATTTATGTGCATGAATAAATACTATAAGGATGTAGATGAACTCAATTCATTTGAATTTATGCCTCTTGGTAGGAATTCCTCTTGAATCTCTAATATCAGGTGCCTGAGACTTCCCTGTAGCTTATACCTTTCGTTGTCATCTTTCCTCTTCACTGTCAGACTCATCTCCTTTTTCCTTATCTACATTTCTAGATTTAGCTTCTAATTCATGCCATGTTTTATCTTCCTCCTCTTCAGAATCTTCTTCTTCATCATCATCCTCCTCTGACTCCACAAGAGATTCATCTTCCAAACCTTCCTCATCTGATTATGATTTCTCTTCTACATCAGAGGGTTTGTATCCTTGATCTGACTCTTTTGAATTATCAGAATTAGAATCAATAGCTTCCATATTCAAAAATTCCCAACCACCATCTTCAATAAATTTATTTGGATCATTAGTAATAGTCTTCAAAATTGACTGCCAGTTCAAGTTCATTTTGTTTTCATAATACTTTATATTCATGGATTTCAACCATTCCTTGATGCCATCAAGTGAATATTGAGGAATGATGTACATGCGGAGTACATCCTGTTTGAAGTCATTGAAAACAATAGCCATATAAAATTCCTTTTTCCCAAGTCCTACTTTCTCTAGGTTAAAAATTCTCAATCTCACTAATAGCGATTACTAAGAAAGGTAATTCCACCAACTCTACCAAAAATTTTACCATAGGAACAATAAAAGTAGAGGCTTTGAAAGGAACTCCATGAAAACCAAGCTCTCTAAATGGTATATCAAACTCTAGTTCAAAATATTTTAGATGATGTTTCTCCCATAGCTCTCTTACTCGCTTGAAAAATCCTTGAAACTTTGACTTCTTAACATTCAAAAGATAAATGGAATGTCCTCAACACCTAGTAGAGCTATCCAAAAAAGCTAACTAAAAACACAAACGTGCTCCCACACATAATGGCCTAATGGTTGGTTGTCATAGAAGTCAAACTACCAAAGTAACAACACTTCTCGAGTTAACATATATGCATCATTTGCATAAATAGCTAAAATATGTAACAAATGTTAACCAATACATTGAATTTTGAGATGCATTGAAATAATTAAAAAAAAAACATGTATTGGGGAAAATATCAACAGTGTGGGGGAAGAAAGCATTAACCCTAATAAAAGCATTTTTTGTTGTTCTTGATATACCATCTGTAAGTTTTCCTTGGATGACAATACTGAATTTCTATATGTTGTACCCCTTACATGTCCTACATGTTACAAATATGGAATAACAATGCACAACTTTGTATCAAGTCGAAAGGCCAAGGCATTTTGAATAAGGGTAGCCAAACTTGATAAGGATGTAGTCACTATTACACGTATTAACAATCCAGAATAGTCATGTAAAGAAAATTACCTATGAAAACCATAATCAATAAAATTATGCACATTCAAATCTAAGTTTGAAAGCTTGCATTTTAGTCCATGCATCTAATTCCTTGTTGAAGATTGAGGGTGTCAAAAACAAAGCTATAATAGCTCTCCTTAAACCATAGCTAGTTTTAAAGTGTAGTATTTCCAAATTCAAATCTACTTCTTAGGTAAGGAAAGGAGGTAGGATTGTCAGGTGCTACCTCAAACAGAGAAGGCCATAGAAAACATTGAAATAGAAGATCCAATAAGTGAGACGACATAGTTGTAGACCATAGATAATCAAAATTCTTGCAATGCACAGATGCTTGTGATACAAAAAAAAGGTTCTTACATATTGGCTAAATATATCCTCATCAAAATGACCAGAAAGAAATTTCAAATTTGTAAGTAAACTTTGATAGTCAAGAAAAACAGTCATAAAAATTAGAAGTAAACTATGGTAAACATGTAGGTGAACTTAATTCATCTGACTTTATGCCTCTTGGCAAACATCAAGATCTCCCCTCCTAAATTTTAGACCACAACCATTACCTCCACATAAAACTAGACATCCTTGGTCTTCTTGGTTCCCACGCCATGATATGGTTATGCAAATGAAAATGAAGAAAAGTAATAATCTCCTTCTCCGCTGGCTAGAAGAATGCATGCTTAATGTTTTGATACATGATATCAGCTCTCTCTTTTGCTCTCATGGTTGAATACCAAAATCCATTATGGTGGGCCTCCAGAGTTCCAATCATCTTTCATCCTATTCCACCAAATGTTGGCCTGATCTAAATGTCTGCTAGCCTAATTGTCTTTGTTCTTTAAAGCTAAAGTTTCTCTTGAGTCACTAGTGTAGCTCTCTTTTCCTTTTCAAACTATTTCATTGCTACCAATCATCTCTGGGATTTAATCATTTGTACCACATGGTTGATGTGCTTTGAATCCTTGCATCTAAAGGAAATTTCCTTAACATAAATACTGCTAGGAATTTCAATATTGCCATTGTAGTTGGCATTAAAGTTGGTACCTGCAACATTGAAAATTATCCTTATATAAGAATTCCCTCCATCTTGTTGTCTTGTAACACTCTTAATGGTGGCTACATGAAAGTTGGTTTTGATTCCTCTTCTACATTAGAGGGTTCATATCCTTGATCTGACTCTTCTGAATTATTAGAATCAGAATCACTAGCTTCCATATTCAAAAATTCCCAACCACCATCTTCAATAAACATGGTTGACAAATTTTTTCTAATCTAGGATGAACATGGTTGCTAAGGAGTCCTCGATATACACCTGGTATGTGAGGCCCAAACCGTGAACACCAACCCGTTACAAGCGTGAGTCAGGAACCTTAGCGAGATACTAGAGGCTCGAACCAACTCTTCACGTTATTTCGACGCTTCACCAATTACAACGTGGTTAGATTGAGGTACAACTTTCACTCTCCCTCCTTTATATACCTTGCTATTACATGTGGTTGGAATCGTCCCTTGGGGTGATGAAATCCCCAAGTAGGTCCCGCTAAGAAAAAGAAAAAGAGGGTGACTCAAAAGCACTTGGTAAGCTACAATTTCTCATCACCTAGGATCGCCAAATGGTGCAAGGGGATTGGATACATCAAATATCTTACCAACAAGCATGGAAAACAAGATTAATTGACACCCCTAGTTAGACTATGTGACTAAGTTATGCAAAACAACAATTAGTGGTTGATAAGTAACTAACCTTGCATGAAAAATTGTTAGTGAATCTTGTCTTTGTTCCTTGCCAAATGTCAATTAGATGCTTGCATAGACTCAAACAAGACACGTTAGAGGGTTAGAAACACTTAAAATAGCCAAAAGGAGTGCTAAAAACTAAAATTTCACCTTCTGGAAAAAGTTGTCTAGGTCAGGTCAGCTTGTCTGGAGAGCAAGTCTGCCCCTCTATGAAAAATCTATAAAAATCAACTTCTAGAGTCTATGGAGGGTAGGTCCACCCTTGGGAAAGGTCAAGTTCGCCTGGGAGGTCAAGTCTACCTGTCTGTCAGGTCAGGTTCACCCCTCGAGGTCAATTCCACCCTTGGATGGTCGAGTCTACCCCTGGCAGGTCAGGTCCACCCCTCTACAAGTTGGGTCTGCCCCTCTGCAACCTATACCTGCAAAAAATAAATAAAAAATAAAAAATGTGAAAGATACAGACCCATTTGTGGGTTCGAGTCCCATCGGGCGTGCCAAAAATGTGAACAGGGGTAAATACTTGTTAGAAAATAAGCAACAAACAAAAGAGTGCAAACAACAACTATAAACACCCTACACCTCAAGATTTGGCAAATGCTTAACTTAACAAAACAAAATGGAACATTTTACCTTGTTGAGTTGTCCTTTGGTTGGCCCTTTGATCTTTGATGTTGTATGCTCCTTTGATGGAAAAAGATGCAAGATGAATGCAAGATGAATGGAAAATAGGTGATGATGGATACAAATACAAATATTTGGCTAAGTGTGGCTCAAGAGAAAAATTTTCAAGAGTTTGGCTAGCATAAATGATCTCTCCCAAAATGAGAAAAAATAGGGGGTATTTATAGAGAATTTTGGGCTCTATAAGGAAATGGATGGTTGAGATTGAGCCACCAAGATCAAGATGTAGGGCTAAGGTGAGTTGTGAACTCACAAGCCCTCACATCTTGACATGTGGCATGTGAAGTGGCTTGTAAGAGATGATGTTTACATGAGTTGGAAGGAGAGTACATGACATAGAGGTAGTACATAGTACCTTGGGATTGGGACAAGATCTCCTCATAAAGGAGGTCCTTGTCCCCATGTGGGTGAAAATACATGTGAGGAATTAAAAATTCCTCAAATATTCTCATGGGGATGAGAGAAGAAATTTAAAATTCCTTGAAATGCATTGGGGGATTAAATGTGGATTAAAAATTCACATGGGTAATGGAGTGTCTTCTTCAAAAGGAGAAAGTCTTTAATAAGGTTGACTTAGGACACATTCCATAAATGACATGGGGATTAGGTTGACCTAATTAAGTGATTAAGGTTGTGCAAGTACCTGATTAGACAAATTAATGACTGATTAGAGGCAAGTGGGAAATAATGGAGGATGTGACCCTAATAATGATTAGGGGTGTGCACATCTTAATCATAAATTAATTATGATTAAAAAAGAGGGTTAGATTATTAAGAGAGATTAGAGACCAACTTGCAAAAGTTGGAGGATGTGACAATGAGAGAGAAAGTGATGAATTAAAATAAATTTATAATTCCAATAGGTAATATGACTAAATTAAATAAAGTGATATATTTATTTAATCTAGAGAGGAAAGAGGGGAAAAGTATTTATTAAATTAAATACTTTGGAAACCTTATGTAGGACATGAAATATTAATTAAATGAATGATTTAATTAATATTAGCAAAGAGGATGAAATAAATGAGAAAAGGGATGATTAAGGAGATGCCTTTGACCATATGGAAGTGGTCAAATTTAGATGTCTACATTTTTCCCCTCTTCAAAACACTATTAGGATAATATGGTTTCAAAGAAAAATAAAAATATAGATGACCCTATAGAGGAAGCGACCAGAAAAGAGATGCCCCAGCATGGGATAGTTTGTATGAGCTGTCCGAACGGAGGGGAATTAAAGGGGATGCCCCAGTCTCACAAGAGAAAGCTTATGGCGGAAGATTGTGAGAGAATGGTAGGGTATGCCCCCTCAAGAAGGCATATGGGGAAGGAAAAGGGGCCCTTGGCAACTTCTCGAAAGTATGGAGTGGTACATGTGGGTTCAAGAGAACATGAGTGTGCTCTTGAAATAGAGGAGATGATGCAAGGGGCATATGAGGAAGATGATGCAAAGGGATGGGTAAGAAAGGATGAAAATGCAGTAGGAGATTGGGAGGGGAGAGTGATGAAGGATGAATGGATGGGGGGATTTTGATAGATGAGAGGATGGAGATGAAATGCAATCCAAATAAAATTTTCCATCGTTAGGAGCACTGAGTTTTTCTATAGCAGAAGACACGATACACCAAGGTATAAAGGACCAAGGTAGATTAGTGTCTAATGCATGAAACAAACACATCAAACAAGAAGGCTATCCCAACACCCCAAAGTCACGATGAGCTTGGTTGGTCTAGGTATTGGGATAACCACAAGCACACAAGGATGCCTTGACATAACACAAGAATCTAAGGATCTTGGTGGG